>OX235274.1:138167432-138228998 GCA_944472155.2 Trichobilharzia szidati | reverse complement strand
ATCAGGAAGAATATACTGTCAATTAATTAATATTGTACTTGAAGATATTGTACGAAGAGAGAAAATATAATACGATAAACTCCTCTGAAAATACTGTACATTTTATAAATACTGTCCAAAATAAAGATATTATAAGTCAGCTTTGTTGATTTAATGATGAAGTTGTAATATCATAGTACTTCATCGAGATATTGCCAAAGTTAGTTTGTAAATCCCTCGTTGTCAGCTTTCACAAAAGTGAGCGCCAACGAAAACCGAAGTCATTGATACATAGTGCTATTCGTAAAATCGGGTTTCTAATAACTTAGCCCAAAGGATTCACAATCTAATTTTATCTATAAAATAAAGTGTGTGAAATGTGATGAGATATGCATCGGAAAAACATCACGAGACATAAAGGTAATTAGAAGTACTGAACACCGTAGAGCATCTGTTCGACCACCGAGAAATCCGGTTGGACCAGAAAAGCTTGAAAAATCATCAGCCATAGCTTGTCTACACGCTATAGAATCAGGTCATAAAATTGATTTTGACAATATTGAAATTGTCATCCAGAAAAATTTCAGAAATCACAAAAATCCTCTAATGGCATCAGATGCACTTCATGTCAAATGGAATCCAAATTTTCTGAATAGGAATGACGGACTTAAGCAGAATTTAACCTGGTGGCTACACCCGCCCCCACCTTCATGAAGTGACGGAATCAACACGAATGTGATAAGCAATTTCATTATGTAAACTCATGCCGTTTTTATAATTTTATTTTTATTTCTTTTTATTCCTTCACGTTCCCAGTGGAACATAGGGCTTCAAGCTAGAAGCTTGAAGTTTCTGTAGCAGTGTTTATTTTTACAGGATGAGGTCGCTAGCTACATGCCCAGCCTTTCCTCTTTACCAGCTTCCATTTCTGGCTTAGCGAGGTAAAGGAGTGCGTCGACCGGGAATCGAACCCCGGACCATGTGCATGGTCTGCAAGCGTCCTAACCGCTATGCCACCGACGCTTATCAAATCCAACAATTTACACATGGTTTTGTTACCTTTACCAGTCGGTCAACTTGAGAGCGTATAGAGAATTACTCCATGCTGATGAACGATGATTAAGCTGTTGTATATAAGCTGAGATTTTGTAAATTCTGGTTTAATAATACTTTGATAAAGCTGTTAGCAGCATTAAATAGAGAAACGTCAGTAGAAACAACAATATCGTTTTGTTTTTCATTCATTGGGAAATACAAAAACCTTTATTATAATGAATATCATATACCCAATGCCCAAACTTTGGGTCAGTGGTACACCGGTTAGGACGCTCGCTGACCATGCACATGGTTAGGGGTTCGATCCCCGGCCGACGCACTCCTTTACCTCGCTAAGCCAGAAATAATGCTGGTGAAGAGGAAAGGTTGGGCATGAGGCTAGCAACCCCATCCCGTAAAATAAACACTGCTACAGAAATTTTAAGCCAATGGCTTGAAGCCCTATGTTCCACTGAGGAACGGAAGAAAAAAAAATGCCCAAACTATTAAGGCTGAACTTGGTTTGGACATATATATAACTTAGTTTAAAGGTTAAACTATCAATGCTCACGGATTGATATCATTTAGAGAACAATTGAAAACCGCTGCAGAGAATACTGGACACTGTTTCGTCCTAGTTCAGCAACCTACGACAGTAATCGTTCACTGGGGTTCAAGCCCAGATCCTTCGAGTTACATGACTAGTTTGTAGACAATTCAGCCACTGGGACCCAACCCAATGGCCCAATAATTGCAACCTCTACCAACTCGTGATTTAAGGTCGACCCACTAGCCAACGTCTTTGGTGACTATTTCTCCATACACCCAACCCAGTGGACCTCACTGATTACGACATTTCACTTTTGACTGGTTTCAGGCCGACGTTGACTGGATTTTTAGTCAGAAGTCATTACCATTGGGGTTTATCAGGTCCAATATGATGACAAATAGTTGTTGATGAGATCGACTGGTGGTCACGACTTCGTAGAATTTGGAATTCATGGACTATTGGATTGGGTCTCAGGGGTTGAATAGTTACCTTGTAACCGGAAGCTCCTGGATCCAGTCCTCAGTGGGTGCATACTGATGATGAATCCCAAACTGGGACGAAAAGGCTGTCCAGTACTCCTTGGTTTTTCAATCATTCTCTAAATGACATCAATCCATGAGTAAACTTGAAAGAAATAGAATCTCTACAAATTAGCTCTTAAAAACGAATAACTAACTTAAAGTCATATCCACCATGGAAGAAGTGTCTCCCATGGATAATGTTTCAGTGCTTCAGGCAATGACCACTGTGTTGTGAAGAATCATTTGGGACACCTTCACTCTCTAAGGAGGAAAGTAATTTCACAGAGACTTTGAGAAGGCCTTCGACAGCGTTGACCACGAAGTAAGTCGGAAACTACTCGAGTACTACGGCGTACCCCAAATATTCATTAACGTCACACGTCAAGTGATCCACAACGGAAAACTCAGCGAAGCGTTTAGAGTAAACACAGGAGTCAGACAAGGGTGCTTATTATCACCAATGATATTCCTAATTGTGGTGGACTGGATTATGCGTCAGACAGTGGGAAATGAGAAGACAGGGATATCCTGGACGGACGTGAAGAACCTAGAAGACCTGGATTTCGCCCATGGATGATTTATGTTTGATGTCACACAAAATCGCAGACTTACAAGCGAAAACCGACAAACTGGTTGGTCAAAGAAGCAGCAAAGACAGGACTGCAGGTGAACATAGACAAGACGGAGGTTATGAAAATAACCAACCAACCAACAACAACAACAGCAGCAATATCCAGCACCGATCACTATCAACGGGAGGGATTTGAAAGAGGTTACTTCATCCACTTATCTAGGGAGCATTGTCTCAACTACAGGAGGAACGGACGAGGATGTCAAATCGAGAATCGGGAAGGCGAGAAACACATTCATCAACCTGAAACCAATCTGGAAATCTTCGTCACTCAGCCTGCATCAACAATAAAATTCGCATTTTCAATACAAATGTCAAGTCAGTTTTGCTATGTGGATCAGAAACTTGGAAGCGGGTCACAAAGAATATTTCCAACACCCTGTTGCAGACCTTTATCAACAACTGCCACCTTCGCTCTATACTCAAGATCAAATGGCCGGAAAGAATCATCAACAAGAAACTATGGGAAGAAACAAAACAAAACAAGAACCAATCACCCAACAAATATGCAGGAGAAAGTGGAGATGGATTGGACACTCGCTGAGGAGGCCGCTAGGTGACATCGCGCGTCAGGCCAACGCTCGAGTGGAACCCGAAAGGGAAGCGGCGAGTGGTTCGTCGGTGCAAGGGTGACATGGAGGAGATCGTGTGAAGAGGAACTGAAACAGTATGGATTAACATGGATGCAGGTGAAAAGTACAGCACAAGACAGAAGCAAGTGGAGGCGTGCAGTTGAAGCCCTATGTTCCACTAGGAACCCAAGGGAACAATAATAATAGTAAAAATAGTCTCAAGTGGGACGAAATGCTCGTCTCGGAATCTGCCGTCAGTTACTATCGAACAAGTAACTTTGGACTCTATGATTCATGAAGAAACATTCCATGAATTTGCGAGTGGTGAATGGATCTTTAAGAAGAACCTTATTCGTGAATTAATACAAATTAGTATTCTCCTTTAAGAGGCATAGTTGTAAAGAAATTCACTATTCACTTACTTCTTCCATAGGCATCTTTGATCTCCCTGATTTGTTCATTTGTTCTAGAGCATAATATTTCAATAAGAACGTCTTCATCTGTACCAAGACCTTTCATTGCTTTATACAACTCAGAAGCATCGAATTCAGCTGGTGATAAACACAAAGCGATCATACAATCTAAAAAGTGTCCACTTAATTCAGACCGAAATTTAGATGTTAAATCTTTTCCAAATAATGCCTTATATTTCCTTGTGATTGCTACACGTTGAGCAGGACTTCTATGTGCCATAACATCAATTAATTCTTTTTCATTTGTTCCTAATCCTGCCATTGCTTTTCTTAAACGTTCACAGTCTGCTTCAGCATCAAAGTTCGGTGCATCTTTGACTGTTGGATTAAACTGCGAAATAAAAAAATAGAATGAAAGTAGGTTATTAATAGTAATACGTTTATTGATTGTATTTATTGATTTTATTCTATGATTCTGGTTGACTGATTTATGTTGATATTAGATGGTTGAAGGCAATCGGCTACAGGAAGCCCCACTGGGATCTAGGTTGCGTGCTAGTTGGCACTCAATAGTCAGTAAGGCGTACCTGCAATCTTGAAGGAACTCATGTCCCTTCTGAACTTCGAACTGGCGTCACCCAGTGAGAGCTGCAGTCAGAGACGTTACCACTGAGCTATTCAGGCTCTTGATTGACCTCCTGTAGGACTGTAGTGTATATTTTGATTGGACACTGGTAACTAGTGTGATCCGTCTAGTCCTATCTTTGGTTAAGACTAAATTCTATCAGTCAGGTTGTAATATGGCCACCATTCTAGGTAACTCGCCATCACGGTGCAGCTTGGTTTGATGATATTAGATGGTTGGAGGCAATCGACAGGAAGCTGAACTGTAATTATGTTACGGCATACCTGCTCCTAATACGGATGCTTCCAGTATATCCGGTTGTAAATGCGATGTTATCTGATTGATAGCAACTTGCAAAATAATCAGAAAGACCTGTTTCTTATTATCTGGGACTTATCAGTTGCAGGTTCCTGCAACCTCTAATGAGCGATGGTGTTCTCGATGAGGGAAGATTTTTTGGTGTTTGAAATTGTAAGTCTTGAGTTCCATTCTCACTGGGAACACTATCAGCCAATGTAGACCACTTGAAATTCAAGGGAAAATAGATAAGAAAGTTGTTGGTACAAACAAATACCAACAGGTTCTATAAAAAATTGACTTGGCCAAGGATTCGATTGTTGGCCAATGGATTCCTTTGCCGGTATTAAACCCGATGAGGAAGGGATGTTACGCGTGAAGTTGTCAACCGCACCTGAAAAAATGCACACTACCATTTGTGAAACCTCATGGCTAAACCTTGAAACCTTAAGTTCTACCCAGAGCGCAAGGAAATGAAATTTTAATCTCAAAGATTTGGAATAGCTAGAGTTATGTACTGTTTTAAAGTTAAAAAGGATTGCCATTCAGCTGTGAAAAACAAACAATGGATAACAGTTTTGTACTTAGCTTATTGGTTAGACTGTACACGGACTGTCGGTACAGTGCAGTTACTTCGACCTGTGCTAACATGTAAAATATCACTGTTGAAATGACATTTCAATCAACGTACTGCGAATTTTAATTCCAGGTCATGATATGTTAGTCCTGTCAGCTCCCAACAATTTCAGTTCGCCTGAAACAACCAGTGCTCTGTGTTCAAAAGAAGCAAGTCTAGCACCTACTACTGCGCTGGCCTTCAGTAGAGACTACAAATTCATGAATTTGTAATATTATCTTTCCCAATTTTTCTGACATTCAGCTTATTTTATGTGGATGCTACTGAGCTGTAATCTATTGATATTACTGATTCGATGTTATTTAAACAACATTAATGTTGTTCATAACACTAATTCAGTCATTCACTATAATGGATGGAAATATAGCTGTAGAGTCTGATGATGAAGTTATAGAAAAGAGTACTCTTTGTTCAGTATCCATTCTTATGAAAATTTTAATGGACATTTTTTAAGAATTAATTAATTACAAATAACTGAAACATTATAAAGTGTCAAGAGGTGGAATTCCTGGATGGTTGGACTCCATCCCGACGCCTCGCCTTGTAATCTAAAAGTCCTAGGGTCAGTCTGTAATGACATTAAGCCAATGTAGAATCAGGACAACAGTTATGTACACCTAAGTTTTCCAAACTATTACATTTAGTTTTACAGTACAGTAATGTTTATATTCACCCCTTCCCCCACCACGCCCACTTACGACCTCTGAACTCTATTGGCTGCTATCTGCTTTGGCTTTTCAAATGAAAGTAATTTAGGCCCATGTATTCGGAAATGCATAGCATTAATGACCATTAAGTTAAAGTCAAACAAATCATATATTGTGATTTGAATATACTATGCCTTTGAAGGAAGTCTCAGTGGAATTTTGTGTTGATTAAATTACTTTACGCAATACAAAATCGAGTTGATCAGTTAGAGAACCATTGAAAACCAGGGAATACTGGACAGCTGCTGTTTCACCCTAGTTTGGGAATCATCGGCAGTACGCACCCACAGAGGATTCGTACCCAGGGCCTTCCGGCTACAAAACACGTGATCTAAAGACCAGCCCAGTAATTCTGACTTCTACCAATTCGTGATTTAGCGCGACCCCAGCCAATGTCGTTGGTGGGACATCCGTCCTTACACGTGACATCTGGGTGAACCTCACTGGTCACGACTTCTCACTAGAACTCCAGGAAACTCCATCCTGTAGCAAGTCACTAGCGAGCATCAGGTTAATTTTCTATAGTTTGGTTTGTAAGGGTTAGTTATGTTTTTACGAGTTGATCACGGTCCAGTACTCCCTGGTTTTCAATGGTTCTCTAATTGATGTCAATCCGTGATCAACTCGTAAAAAACATAACTAACATTTACAAACCAAACTATAGAAAATACAAAATCGGTCAAAAAGATTGGGTGTTAATGAAATTAGCGTAGTAACAAAGGTGATGAGTTGTCACAATCAGTAGTTAAAAACAAGCTATGTAATAGTATGAATAGTTTGATGAGTGAGTTTTACTCGGTCAGGATACACATAGGGACAAAGTAGAGAATACGAAATTATGTAAGAGTCCTGAATGAATACAAGAATTATAAGCAATTAAAGAAACAGGCGAACAAAATTGTTTCCATGAGAGCAGAAGTGGTTGAGTAATTTTCTGTGCACAGCTCCGGTTTTCTATGTGAATGGCTAGAGCTTCAACCTGTTTCTTTAATTGCTTATAATTCTTGTATTCATTTAGAACTCTTACGTAATTTCGTATTCTGCACTTTGTTCCTATGTGTATCCTGACCGAGTAAAACTCACTCATCAAACTACTCATACTATAACATAGCTTCTTTTTAAAAACTTTGTGACAGCTCATCACCTTTGTTGCTACCCTAATTTCTTTGACACCTAAATTACTTTAGAAAACTTTCTGACATTATCTTTCGAATTCGGAAGGCTGAACAACTTAACTATGTGATCTGATCTGGGGATAGGTTCAGCCTTGAATATGAAGAAGTACTTAACTTTATTAACGAATTCTACTACTTGGTGTGATTTATTTTGGCATAATATCATATACTACTGATTGATTATAATGAGTAGCTGAATACTACCCAAATCGGCTATCCCTCTGAGTTAAGTTAAACACAGGAAACATCTTTGATGAGTTCTGCATTTTGAGGGAAAGTGGCAGTCCGATGTTTAGATCGTCTCAATTTGACTAGCAAGCCAGCACTACTGGTTGAAATTGGTAGTATGCAAGGACTTATCTCGGTTAATGAGTAGTATATATTTTTATACACATATTTTTGCTTTTTTGGTTACCATTTATGGTATCAAGTCAATCACACATAACTTGGTTTCCGAAGGAAACTACGTTGAAATTTCACCACTGAGAATGTGTAGATTGGAAATTGACCACCCACTTTGAGGAAAATTTCCCACTGAGGAGTCAGTTGACAAAGAATTGAGAAGTCTCCGAGGGACCTTGGCAGAAAAGGGTTTCCCTTTACCCAGATTCAAAGACAAGAATCTAAAACCAAAGAAAACGCCTGAAAATGTCCAATCGCCCTCTAAAAGATGCTGATACTTAAAAGGGATACCGAAGCAGGATTTCTCCGTAGACGGCTTCCGAAATCTCTCAGTAAAACATACTGCCAGCCTATGAATAACATTTTCCTGCAAGAAACTATTCGACCAGCACGCGAAAGACAAGCTGTCGCATTTGGGCCACCACTTCAACATGCATATACCAGTCCACTTGCTCATAAGGAGCTTGCTACATTTGCCGTACCATGCAACCGCTTGTAAAACACGTTCAGCAACATTAACCAGCATAATCAGCAAAGGGAGAACACAACTGTGTATACAGTTTGATAACACGACATTCAGCGAGTTTAGGACATTCAGCTCCATTTGATAAGCCCTTCAGAGTCATATACAAGATCCGATCATACCTCTCTCTCTCAAAGGGAGTGAAATCAATTCGTCTAGAAATAGCTGAGGGACTGGAGATTCAAAAACTCAGGCTTACGTTGTGTTGAAAAGAAATACGTCCAACCACTGTCCCTACCGTGGCCATTATGAAAAACCAGTCCCACCAATAGTGATTACCCCATTATCTTTCTTATCCAACCTTCCCGTTTATTGCTCTTATTTTTACGTTTTTAATTCCAGTCTGCATTACTAGAACCGACTGATGTTTTTATATGTTAGAACTTCCTACCTATTTTATTATTACCACGTCCTCAATCCATAATTTGTAACAACAGTTAAGTTTTTTAGTAATTATGGTCTTATTATGTCTTTATTATGCGTCGGTGGCATAGCGGTTAGGTCGCTCGCCGACCATGCACGTGGTCCGGGGTTCGATCCCCGGCTGATGCACTCCTGTACCTCACTAAACCAGAAATAATGCTGGTGAAGAGGAAAGGTTGGGCATGTGGCTAGCAACCCCATGCTGTAAAAATAAACACCACTGCTACGGAAACTTCAAGCCTTCAGCTTGGAGCCCTATGTTCCACTGGGCATGTAAAGAGATAGTAGTAAAAAATGACTTTTCGCCGGAAATAATTCTGGAACTTTCTCATACACTTATTATAAATACACGAATGTACAACTGTGTAGTTGATGACCTCGTCGAAAAGAAAAGTTTCTTTTCTGTAACCGTCTTTCTAATAATTTGTGAATTGGTTGGGGGATTTCATCATCATTTCGTCCCACCTAGTTTGGAACTCTTCAGTAGTACTCACCCACCTTCATCGTTCTAACCTAACACCCGGATACAAGGCAAACTGTTAGACCATTAAGCCACAGGGACCCGATCCAATGGCCAGCTAATGAATTCCGACTTCTAGCAGTTCATGACGCAGCGCGACCACTTCGCAGTGTTTTCTTCGATAAGCTACTACATCACATTCAACTTGCTGCACCCTACTGGTCACGGCTTCCCAGGTTAACTGCTTGAGTAGGGCCAGTCGCTAGTGAACATCAGATCGATTTTCAAGTATTGGTTTTTGTAGTGATTTAGTTTCGTTGGTTGGAGGATTTCAAACAACCAATCAAACAAAATCCCTACAAAATGCCAATACTTGAAAATTAATCTGATGCTCACTAGCGAGTAGCCCTATTCAGGCAGTTAACCTGGGGTTCTAGTGGGAATCCGTGACTAGTTGGGTACAGCAGGTTGAAGATGAGGCAGCAACTCATAGAAGAAGACATTGCGAAATGGTCGCGCTATGTCGTGAATTGACAGAAGTAGAATTCATGGATTAAACCGGTGCATCGGGTCCCAGTGGCTTAATGGTCTACGAGCTCGCTGGCCTTGTAACTAGAAGGTCCTGGGTTCGAACCCTCTGTGGCGGGTTCGTACTGTGAAGAGTCGCAGACTAGGTGGGACGAAACAGATGTCCAGTACTCCCTGGCTGGTTTTCCAATGGTTCTATAACTGATTTCACCTCATGGTGAAATCCTCCAACCAATCAATTAACATCCCTACAAAATGCCAATACTTGAAAATCGATGTGATGCGAATTGTGAATGTGATTTGGTTTTGACTACACGTATAACAATTACTAGTGATAGATTTCAATATGATGCCTGTAGTACGTTTGCAGACTAAAAATGATATATTCAAACTGAGGTGTATCCTTGATTGTGTATTTACTGTCTCTGACTTAAAATGTTTTGTAATTCATCAAAAGCATTCATTCCATCACAAGTATTAATATGATGTGGTTGGAGAGTAGGTAGAGAGGGGGGTGAAGTGCGGTGGAAGGACAGTAGATTTCTCTTCTACACATACATTCTAGTAAAAAACAAAAATAGACGTCATATAGATTATTCAGCAATCAGTAAACAATATGAATACAATTCCACTTTTGATGGATTTGTCTGCAAACATCACATGTGTTATATGTCAGCATTGTGTACGTCAACAAAATTCAGTAAACACGTTCCATTTGAAATCATGTGATAGATGTTGGTAGTTACTCAATGTATTTCTATTGCAAACGAAAAATAGGTAAGTTGTATGTACAGATTGAAAAAAAATTATTAAAAAGACGGTTGCAGAGAAGAAAATCTTCTTTTTAACGAAGTCACCATCAACTAAGCTGCACATTAGTGTATTTGTAATAAATGGGTGGGAAAGTTCCAGAATAATTTCCGGTCAAGGGTTAAATTAATAAAATTACAATTAGGAATTAAAATCCCATAAGGAAACAGGGAGACGGATAAAGCTCAGACAAAGTAGCATCATAATTACTGAGAAGATTGACATTGATTTTGCAATTAGGGGTTAGAAATGTAGAAATAACAAAACTAGACAGGATGTTTGAATAAAAAATCTAGTGGGATCATAACTGATGTGACGAATAATTGTATATGCTGTCAGGAATTTAATATGTAGAAATAGTAAAATGACAAAAGAGACTGGAAGTTCGGATATGAAAATATGGTAGTGTAAATAGTTGAGGGATTAGGAGAACATGAATAAACAGGAAGTTTGGATAAGGAAGGCAATGGGATAGTCACTATTGAAAGAATTACCTGTTTATGATGGCGCTGGCAGGGACAAGGGTTGAAAGTATTTCTTTTGGAGACACATCGTCGGTTTGAGCTTTCGGATGGCTAGTGCCTTTTGCGGCCTGACTAGTAAAAAGAGATCGAAAACGTGTATATAGTCCGATGACAAAAAATCTGGTGAATTCAGAACATTCAGTGCCATTCAAAAAATCCTTCAATGTCATATACAAGATTCGATCAAAACTTTCAAAGGGAGTGAAATTAAGACATCTGGGCATAGTCGAGGCACTAGCCATCAAAAAGCTCAAACCCATGCTATGTATTTAAAAGAAGTACGTCCAACCCTTGTCCCTGCCATGGACATCATAAACAGGTAATTCTTTTAATAGTGACTATCCCATTGTCTTTCTTATCCAAACTTCCCGTTTATTCATGTTATTTTCTAGTTTTTCTTAATCCCTCCACTATTTACACTACCATATTTTCATATCCAAACTTCTTGTCTATTTTGTTATTTCTACATCTCTCACCCCTAATTGCACAATATATCATTCTTCTCAGTAATTGTGGTGCTACTTTGTTTGAGTTTTATCCGTCCCCCCACACCGCTGTTTATTATGGCATTTTAGCTCCTAATTATAATTTTATTAATTTGACCCTTGACCGGAAATTATTCTGGAACTTTCCCACCGATTTATTATAAATACACGACTGTACAGCCTAGTTGACGGTGACTTCGTCGGAAAGAAAATTTTCTTCTCTGCAACCGTCTTTTTAATAATTGCTATGATGGAATGTGTACATTGAAAGAAGTTTTTCCCCTCAAATCTTCATAGTATGGTCAGGAAGATATCAGCATGGTGGACTTTACTTCACGTAAGAGGGGTGGGGAAGGGTAGTTGAAGAAGAGAGGAAAATAACGGTACTTAACCAAAGTGTACTGCTATTAGCCTACATCATATTTGGAAGCAGAAAACTGATACTTCTGTGTCATTTAATGTTGAATTTTGAGAATGGACAGTTTAGTGCGTCGATGGTTCAGCGGTAGGGAGCTTGCCATCTACGCACGTGGTCTGGGGTTCGATCCCTGGCTGGCACACTCTTGAATCTCCCTAAGCCGGTAGTAAGACCGGTAAAGAGGGAAGGGCGGGTGTAAGACTAACAACCTCCACCCTGATTAAGTGAAAAAACCCTACTGTTATTGAAACTTTAAAACTCTAGTTTGAAGTCCCTTATGTTCCACTCGGAACGTGTGGGGGGGATAAGAAAAATAGCACTTTTGAAACGTTTCAAGACTAGTATTCAACAGAGTGGAATGAATAAAAGTTGGAATCTAAATATTTACTTGCTTGATCTTTAATAATCAAAAAGTAAGAATGATATTCATCTATGAAATAAAGGGCGTTTAACAAAACAAAAAGTATAAAGTATAAAGAGTCACGCAACACAAAGCAAAAAAATACTAAAGGTCAATAATGTTCACATTTATGCGAAAACTATCACACAATGAATTTGATATCAAGTTATATGAAATGAAGAGATTGAATTGAGGATATTAGATGTTTGGAGGCAATCGGTCACAGGAAGCCTTACACCAACTAGGTTTTGTGCTAGTTGGCACTCAAAACTTAGTAAGGCGTATCTGCTGTCTTGAAAGAACTCATGCATCTCATGAGATTCTAGCCTGCATCAGCCAGTGCTGTAGTCAGAGACGTTACTACGGAGGTATTTTGGCTCGTGATTGACCTTCTGTAGGACTGCATTGGATACTTTGAATGGACACTAGTCACTAACTAGTGTAATGCGTGTCTAGTCCTTTGTTTGGTGGCTACCATGCCACTAGGTGGCTCGCTATCAGATACGCCTTGCTGACAAGTACCAACTATCACGAAACCTAGGTCAAATCAGGGCTTCCTGCCGACTGCGTCCAGCCATCTATTATCAACAATTGATGGTGAGCTACCTAAAATGACGGCCACATTACTCCTTTCACAAATGGCAGTTTACACTATCTCTGGCGAAGACGCGATATCTGGCTATCGACCAAAGGGAAGGTGTACTACTCAGCTGCAATTCGCTCCGTCCTCTTTTATGGCTAACTGTGAGATATGACCACTGAAAGTGGAAGACATGAAAATGCCGACTAGCTGCCTTTGATCATAGATGACTGCTTTTTATCTCCCATGTTAGGTGGTATAACGGAGTGAGCAATATTGAGGTTAGGCGTCAAGTTCTAGGTAGGGAGGGTATAAGTCAGTCGACGAGGTTGTGAAGCAGTTATACCAACTGAGGTGGTTAGGGCATGCGTTACGGATGCCCAACCTAGCCATCGCCTTCCTAGACGGGCAATGTTAGCTGACATAGGGTCAGGCTGGAAAAGAGCTAGCGGCGGTCAAACCAAAACATGGCCTCATCAGTCAATCAAATTCACAACAGTTAGTTTAGGCCAGCTACCTAAGGAGGTGTGGACTTCCTGACTGACTGATTGGGTGCCTCGGGATGGTAAAAGCCAAAGGTTGCTGGAGACAATTGGCTCAGATACATCCACTCCTTGTGACTCATAATACCCAATAAAACTATATTGTTCTTCGATATTACTATTCTTTTTGCCTTATGTATCTGTTTACTGTCTTTGCTTTGCATCTCTTTTTACTTTCTTCTCTTGTTTTGTGTGTTACATGGAGTGTGGCGACTCGAACAAGTGCACATCTGTGCAAAGTTCTATGTTGAAACCAGTCAGTCAGTAAGTCAAACAAAGGGCTAGACGCA
The DNA here is from genome assembly GCA_944472155.2 of Trichobilharzia szidati. Classification (NCBI taxonomy): domain Eukaryota; kingdom Metazoa; phylum Platyhelminthes; class Trematoda; order Strigeidida; family Schistosomatidae; genus Trichobilharzia; species Trichobilharzia szidati. Next base: position 138,215,471 of record OX235274.1, on the reverse strand, counting down.
TTACACTAGTTATTACCGTTGTCCAATCAAAGGGACTAAATATTACAAAATAGCTAACTTTGACATTATTTCAACTTTGATCATGAAGTCACGTTGTCTACAGAACCACTGGAAACCAACAAGGAGTACTTGACAGCTGGTATTTTCGTCCTAGTTCAGGAGTCTTCAGCAGTACTCACACGTGACTTCAACTACAGGGGTTGATTCCAGGATGTCCATTTCACAAGACCAGTTTATTCATTATTCAACTACTGGAGTGTAATCCAATAATCCATGGATTCTAATTTCTGATAATTCGCAATACATACAACGGAACTCACAACCCACCCAGTGTTCACTACTGACTGTTGTGGGGCGTGGGGATAGACATTTGCTTATGAAATCAGTTGGCAGTTGCGTGATACGTCACAGACAAGAAGAAACTTATGTATATAGAAAGGAATACCAAAACTCAAGTTTTGATGATGTAACTGAGAAATTAACATTTATAATATATTTTCAAAAGTTGGTTTGTAAGGATTAGATTTGCTTTTACGAGTTTGACCACGAATTGATATCAGTTAGGGAACCACTGAAAACCAGCCACAGGGAGTACTGGGCAGCTGTTTCATCCCACTAGTTTGGGAATCACTGGCAGTACGCACCCACCACAGGCGGTTCAAACCCAGGACCTTCCGGTTACAAGGAAAGCTGGATCATATACCATTTAGCCAGTGGGAACCGATTCAATGGCCAGCCTATGAATTCTAACTTCCATTAATTCGTGATTTAGCGCAATCACCAACCAATGTCATCGGCCGAAAATCCATCCTCACAGTTGACTAGATGGACCTCACCGGATGATTCCCAAACTAGTGGGGATGAAACAGCTGTCCAGTACTCCATGCTGGTTTTCAATGGTTCTCTAACTGATATCAGTCCGTGGTCAAACTCGTAAAAACATTTTACAATATATTCAAATCACTCAGTGAAACGTTCAAACCTACGTCATCTTGACCAGATAATCAATACTACAGATCAGAACACAACATCTATAGTAATAAGACGGCCTACTTAAAACCTGGGCTACCAACAACCCCCATTAGTATGTTGTACATAGTTTCTTTTATTCAATTTGTTTCAATCTGGTGAAATATAACCTCTAATAGTATTGTTTACTCTGGCGAGAATTTAAAATATCTACACCATGCTGATTCATAAGTTTCTACTAAACATGAGAAAAAGCATTATCCTCGATGGATGGGTGAGGTGATCGCTCCTGAATGGTGTGTCCTTAGTTCACAAAATGTACTCCTGGACGTTTTATAATTGGCGTTCAATCAAGTGTCGTGTATTTCTTAAAGGAGACAGAGAAGAGATATCACATGATGGATTGGTTATTATTATTGTTTCCTTTAATTCCTAGAGGAACATAGGGCTTCAGCCGTGCGTCTCCATTGCGTTCGGTTCTCTGCTAGAGTCTTCACCTGGCTCCAAGTCTGCCCACACGTTTTCATCTCCTCTTCACATGACCTCCTCCAAGTCACCCTCGCACTGACGACCAACTCGCCGCTTCCCTTTCGGGTTCCACTCGAGCAATGGCTTGTCTAGTGATGTCACTTGATGGTTTCCTCAGAGTATGGCCAATCCACCTGCCTCCATTTCTTCCTGCCTATTTGTTTCACAATCGGTTCCTGCTGCGTTGGTTCGCTCCCAGAGATCTCTGTTGCTGATCTTTTCTGGCCATCTGATCTTGAGTATTGAGCGAAGACAACTGTTAATGAAGGTCTGTAGTTTGTTTGAGATGCTCTTTATGACGCGCAGTGCAAGTCTCTGATCCGTATAGTAGCACTGACTTCACATTGGAGTTGAAAATCCGGATGTTATTTTTGATGCTGAGTGCTGTTGACCTCCACACAGACTTGAGAGTAGTGAAAGCTTGTCTTGCTTTTCCGATTCTTGCTTTGATATCCTCGTCAGTTCCGCCGGCCTGTAGTTGAAACGATGCTTCCCAGGTAGGTAAAGGAGGTTGTTTCTTTCAGGTTCCTCCATTTATGCTGATTGTTGTGTTGTTGTTGATGGTGTTGCCCAGGAATCTTCATCACCTCTGTTTTCTCTATGTTCACGTGAAGTCCTATCTTTGATGCTTCTTCTGCCAACTTGTTGCTTTTCGCTTGCATATCTTCCAGTTTGTGGGAAATGAGACATATATCATCGGCGAAGTCCAGATCCTTCAAGTCTCTTTTCGTGTGAGTCTATTTTATGCCTGTTTCCTCATTGCCCGCTGTTTGTCGCATTATCCAATCTACTGCAATCAGGAAAATCATTGGCGATAGTAGGCAGCATTGGATTGGTTAGGTCAGATCTAACTATATCACACGATCTACTGTCAGTTAATGTTATATTTGAAGCTCCTGGATGAAGAGGAGATGTTATGTAATAAACTCCACTGAAAATTCTGTACATTAATTGAATACTGTTCAGAATAAAGCTATCACGATTATTATTATTATTAGCAGGTGAACGTGTCACCAGTCAATTAGGTAATTGAAATCTCACTTTGGACGAAGCACCAAAATAATTGATTATGGTTGTTATTCATCAAAAGTGATTAGTAATTGTGTGTGTTCACTTTTCATGTACCCATGATCGATATGTTGTGTATAAATAAATTATTGAATTTCGTGTTATTGGATTACAAGAAAGATCAATTTTATTTGACACTATGAATGCAAATTAGGTTAATCTGTACTTAAAATAAATTCTCACTGAATACAAACCTGATTCTAGAACCCATAACTAAGATTATTTATCAGGTTAAAAACCTCACAATCAATATGATACTACTGAGAAAAAATCTTGTTGACCGGTCACTTGTTCAGTCTCATTATTATTATTATTATTATTATTATTTGTTCCAGATTATATCTAAACAGTCGGCTAATTTTGGATATATGCGTCTAATGTCCGGTTCATATTTGTACAAACTGACTGACTGCTCTACATTTTCGGTGATATGTCTATTTTCAAGAATTAGCTTTTAAAGATTCTACTTGTTCCAGGTTATACCACGGATTGATATCAGTTAGAGAACCGCTGGAAAACCAAGATGGAGTACTGGACAGCTGTTTCATTCTAGTTTGGGACTCGTCGGCAACACAAACTCACTGGGGTTCGAACCCATGAACCTTCAGATTACAAGTGCCAGTTTACGCGTTCTTCGGCGTAGACGTGATATCTGGCTATCGACCAAAGGGCAGGTGTACTACTCAGCCGCAGTTCGCTCCGTCCTCTTTTATGGTTAGCTGTGAGACATGACCAATGAAAGTGGATGACATGAAAAGGCCGGGTAGCTGTCTTTGATCATAGATTTCTGCGTTCTATCTCCCATGTTAGGTGGTATAATAGAGTGAGCAATATTGGGGTTAGGCGTCGATTGCCAGGTAAGTGGGATGGGAAATCAATCAACGAGGTTGTGAAGCAGTTATACCGACTGTGATGGTTAGGACATGTGTTACGCATGCATCCCTAGCCATCGCCGCACTCAACGGAAAATGTTAGCTGACTGACAAAGGATGGATCAGGTTGGAAAAGAGTCAGTTAGTGGTGGTCAAACCGAAGTATGGTTTCATCAGTCAATGAAATCCACAACAGTTAGTTTAATCCAGTCACGTAGGAAGGTGTAGACTTCCTGACTGGTTGGGGTCCTCGGGACGGTAAACACCAATGAAGGCTGGAAACAAAATCATTGTCAATGGTTGGTGCAGATGCATCCACTCCTTGTGACTTATAATATTCAATAAAACCATATTGTTCTTCGATATCACTATTCTTTTTGACTTATATCTCTGTTTACCGTCTCTATTTTGCATTCCCTTTTATTTTCTTCTCTTGCTTTGTGTACTACGTGGAGATGTGGTGGCTTGAACTGCTGCATATCGGTGCAAAGTTCTATGTCGAAAACAGACAGACAGATTACAAATCAAGCTCGTATAGCATTCAGTCAGTGGGACCTGATTCAATGGCCAGCCCATGAATTCTAACTTCTACCAATTCGTGATTTCAATTTTCACTACTAATGAGTTCCAAACTAGCATGAAACAATTGTCCAGTAGTCCATGCTGGTTTTCAATGTTTCTCTAACTGATATCAATCCGTGGTCTCACCTGATATGTCTATTTAACGATCAACTATGACCTTATAGAATATCAATTAATCCGTTAGACTTTGTTTTCTACGTAGAAATGACGACAAAATAATTTAACTGTTTATGACACGTACACATACTAATAAAAGTCACAATTATTTCTACTGACAAACAGAAACATGTATTTCTCTATTATCGATAAGATTTTATTTTGATAAATCACACAGTGTTTGTTATACAGTAATATTAACTGATGACGTTTCGAGCACAAACTATTGCTCATAATCATGTCAAGTTACTCACACAATTTTTCAATTCCATACATATATATAAATGAAGGAAAAGGTTGTGTGACTAACTTGATATGATTATGAGCAATAATTTGTGCTCGAAACGTCATCAATTAATATAACTGTACAACACTGTGTGATTTATCAAAATAAAATCTTATCCATAATGGAGTTACACTCTACCACAGTGCCCAAGTTTTATACTTATGTCAAATATGTATTTCTTCATGAACTGAGCCATCGGAAAACCAGCACTGGAGTACTCGACAGACGTTTCATTCTAGTTCGAGACTCTTCATCAGTACACACCCACAGCTGAGGTTCCAGCCCAGGACCTTCCGGTCACAAGCAACCAAGCAAGCTAGTAGACCATTTAGCCACTGGGACTAGATCTAATGGTAAGTTCATGAATTCCAACTTCTGCCTATTCACGATATAGAGTGACCACTAGCTAATGCCATTAAAGGAGAGTATTTGTCCTAACTCCGTACTGGATGGACCACACTAGTCACGAATTCCTACCTAAAACCAGGTAATTACCTGCAAAAATAGGGCCAATCAGTCACTAGTAAGCGTCAGCTTGATTTTCAACTGTTGGTTTGAAGGGAGTTAGTTTGATTGGTTCCAGGATTTCACCATGAACTGACATCTGTTAGAGGTCTATTGGAAGACCTGGAAGTACTGGAGAGCAGTTAGTCCTAGTTTGAGACTCTTTACAGTGACTTAATGGTCTAAAAGCTCACCTTGTAACCAAAAAAGTCCTGGGTTAGAAACATGAAGGTGGTTGCGCACTGCAGAATAGTCCCAAACTAGGACTAGACAGCTAGCTGTTCAGTTCTTCCAGTTTCTCCAATGGGCCTCTAACAGATGTCAGTTCATGATGCAATCCTGGAACCGCTCAAATCCCTGCACATCAACACTTGAATATGAATATGTGAATATGAGATTTGTGCTTTTCTAAGTCTTGTGTTTAATTACGCTTTCCGATTTGTCAGAAACCAGTTGTCAGACTGATAAGTGAAGCATTATATTACCTAATATGTATCCTATTCATTTTGTCAATTAAAACGCCGTGCACACAGGAATAAATAGAACATTTTCAAGAATCAGTTTTTGCAGAGATTTGATTTGTTATTTAAGTTTTATCACGGACTAATATTAGCTGGAGAGAGAGTCCTGGACAACTGTTTCGACCTAGCTTTGTACTCACCGAGAATAGGAACCCATTGGAGTTGGGACCCCGAGACCTTTCAGTTACACGGCAATCTCGTAGACCATGCAGATACCGGTCCCAAATTTAATGGCTACCTGATGAATTCTAACTTCTACCAATTCTTGGTTTTCCCCTGACCATCAGTCATTGTTATCCGTGCCGAGTATTCGTCCTCACTGCCGACCTGATTGACCCTACTGGTCACGACTTCTCAATAGGGCTCTAGGCCACTTCGTCCTATGGCCAGTAATTAACTAAATTCACATTAATTTTCAACGGTTAGTTGGCAGGGATTTGATTAGTTCCAAGTTTGACCACTGAAGAGTCACAAACTAGGACGAAACAGCTGTCCAGTATTCCGTTCTGGTTTTCAATGGCTGTCTAACTGTTATTAATCAGGCGTCAAATTTGAAATAAACAGAATAATCAGAGGAAAAGCACTGTCAACAGATAGATAATCCAAAGCGAAGCAGAACAGCAGCTACATTTTTCAAAGTAAATGGTCGCTTCTCTGATATAAAGCTCAAGTCAGTGAACGTTTGGATGTTGTGTTGAACATGTTAATCAGCATGACATTATAATTATGTTAAAGAAACGTTCTACCAAATTTGTTTTCAGATGAACCGTTCCAGTCCATGAATTCTTACTGTAAGACAATAGTAAATCTTGTCTGTGCCTTAGTGAACTCCAGATACACGTGAGTCATGAACACAGAGGACCATCCTCAGTCAGTCTGGTGGACACATTAGTTGAAATGAGTAGCCGGAAACATCTGGAATTCATCGCTGAATAATGAAAACCCGATTTCAAGTTCATTTGTATTGGAAAGAACAAACAATTTCAACTTTTACTAAACTGTGTATCAGATTTATATCCCTTACTACAGATCTAAATCATCTTTCACAACTTTTAGCATAAAAATTCGAAAAAAGAGACTAATTAAATAACGGATTAACGGTGAAATGTTTCTAGTGAAAATAAGCATATTTGGAGACTTTTTCACGAACCATCATCAACTAGAGATAATTGAAAACTAGGGAGCATGGGCAGCTGTTTCACTCCAGTTTGGAGCTCTTCAGCGGTGCACACTCACAAAGACACCAGAGATCGAACCCGGGGCCTTCAGATTACGAAACTAAGCAAGGCAGCCATTCATTACTGTGAAATCTACTGTAGTCAGAATGAGGGGCAAGATTCAGACTTTCAACACTGTAGACGTTCATTAACAGCTGCCTTTATTCCATACTGAAGTTCAGTTAGCCTGCCAGAGAACCAATGAGGAACTCTGACAACGAAGAAATCATCCAAGAACTGTGGCGCAACAAATAGGTGGAAGGAAATAGAGATGGATTGGTGGAGATACACTAAGAAGACTGTTGAGTGACATTAAATGTCACGCTGTCGAGAAAGAGCAACGATGGGTGTCGACCCGAGGATGATATGGAGGAGATCGTTTGAAGAGTAAACGAAGGTGTATAGTCAGTTGGGCAGCCTGATAAAATAAACTTCACAGAACAAAGCGAAGACGCCATATGATTCTTAAGCCCTATTTATCTCTCTGAATCCAAAAGAATAATAAAAAATAATATATCAGGTTATCGATTTTCCGTGTATAAGGCATTGATAGATCGATAAAGAAAGGCCATATTCATCTGGCTTGTATGCATGGATGGTTTCAGTGAGAAAAACAGTTCAACACAGCACAATACAATAGGACAGTGTGGTAATAGGATAAACCAATGATTATTAGTGGTCTCATTCTATAAAATGAATAATATAAAAATAAATTGGGCAAATTAAAATTTATATGTACAAGGCAACTCACTATGTCTTTATACGAATTGGACTGACAAGATCTATTTGGCTCGGAATATGGATTTCGGTCTGTACTTCTTCCATAATCACTATCATTATAACTGAATGAGTCCATAGTTCCGCACGATGGTTGTGATGGGCAAATAGGTGCACCTGGAATATACTGCCGTGCGCCTCCATAGTTTGAGTCTGTTTGCGGATATCCTTGAGCTGGATAACCTGCACCACTTGGATTATATCCATATTGAGGTCCATTACCAAATCCCATAGAACCAGAAGGTGGAAAGCCTGCAGGGTCAGGACCTGGATAACCTAGTGGTGCTCCTTGGCATGGTGCTGGTGGTGGAAATCCTTGACCCATTCCTCCTCCTCCTCCTCCTGGAAACCCTGGTCCACCTGCAGGATAGCATGGTCCTCCTCCTGGATATCCTGGTCCGCCTCCTGGATATCCTGGTCCACCACCTGGGAAACCTGGACCTCCTGGATAATATGAGTTAGTGTTTGACATAGGATTGTTAGCATCATTCAAATTCCATGCTGACAAATCTTCATAATTTGGATTCATCTTTGTTTTATTCCGCTGAGTAAAAACTAATATTTAGCAGGTATAGTATATAAATACAGCGTTATTGTTTATACCACTGAATTTTATAAATGTAAACGAAGGTCACATGTACGCTGGTATTTGATTGGTCAGTGTGGCTTGAATGCGTAGGTGGATTTTGTATTGAATTGACAAATCATAGAACAAGAATTCAATCTGATTTATTATTGGTTACAGGAAGGAATTGTGTGTTTATTGATAAACTGATTTATTTAAACGATGTTTCCAGTGTGTCTTTCAAAGAGATCAATGCATTTATTGGACACTTATACAAATTAGGATATCTTAAATTAACGCAAATCTTAGTTCAAGACATAGACTATTAGCGTGCACAAATATTGCAGCAGAATGAATCAATTTCTGAAAGATATTGGATGTATTTACCTCAACTATATGGGTAATAATTAGGTTTTTCATCTTTGCTGTTGGCTAGAATTGATGTCACTCCTTGTTGGTGGAGTCCAGTGAAATCAGTCGAAAGTTACAATGGGACAATATTCGATCTTTATTAATTCATCGTTAATCTACCTTCACTATTCTTGCATTTCAGAATTCTTTCTACATTTAATTTTGTCTAACGTCAAAATAACTCAGCAAAGTTAATCTATCACACTGGACAGCTGTTTCGTCCTAGTTTGAGACTCTTCAATCAATCAAACAAAATCCCTACAAAATACCAATACTTGAAAAAACTTAATCTGATGCTCACTAGCGACTTGCCCTATTCAGGCAGTTAACCTAAAGTTCTAGTAAGAAGTCGTGACTAGTTAGGTACAGCAGGTTGAAGGTGAGGCAGTAGCTTATCAAAAAAGGCACTGCGAAGTAGTCGCGCTATGTCATGAATTGGGAGGAGTTAGAATTCATGGGGTGGCCATTGGATTGGATCCCAATGGCTGAAAGGTCTACGATCTCGCTAGACTTGCAACCAGAAGTTCCTGGGTTCGAGCCATGGTGGTGGATGCGTGCTGCTGAAGAGTCCGAAACTAGGTGGGACGAAAAAGCTGTGCAGTACTCCCTGACTGGTTTTCCAATGGTCCTCTAACTGATGTCAGCTCATGATGAAATCCTGAAACCAGTCAGACAAAATCCAAATAAAACCAATACTAGGAAATTAATCTATCATAGCCAAAAACCACGGTGACCTTGAACTACTAGGAAAGTAGCATAATCGTTGACAAATACACTAACAAATATTGTAAACTTGGTTTTACACCGTAGGATTGTAGCTTATGTGGTGTAAGATTGTCTCCCAGACACTACACAGATGATCTATACAGAAATCGTACTTTGCGCGATATATCCGTTCATCCCGGTGACTGAAGGTCATGGCTCTGCGAGATCCATTGATATTTCTGACCCTATTCTTCAATCTACTCTCACTGTAACCATCATCTTGACTCCTAACCCTAACTTTAACGCTAAACCTAACCTTAACTCTAGACTCTAAACCGTAATCTAAAAAGCCATCGCGCTACCTGATGGTATAGATTTTCAGAAAAAGTACCTAGAGAATAAGTAGAATACTTTATCTACCCTCTCTAAGTCCCCAAAGGTAGGCATGATTTGATTTGGCATGATCTTTCACAGCATTCGCTGTATCTGATTGGTTCTCGAAGGTCAGCTTTCGAAAGACCTTGGCTTTGATCATGATACTTTAAACTCGCCATGGCCCTATTTTGGAGGCAAAGCCGGAGGCGGTTAAGAGAGGCTTAGGCGACTGGCGTTGAATGTACTTTTACATTTTGATAATCAATATGTCAAAAACCATTAAGTTTTCAAAAGAGGTTAAATCCACCGCAAAAGATTTGACTATTCTGAACTGTTTGCTAAAAAGACAACCAGACGGTAAACTTAAAATAAACATCTTCAGAAAGCTGACACATTCGGACATCTCTTCATCACCGAAGTCACTGTGCCCAAGAATTTGATTAACAAAGCCAAACGTTTAGTTACTGAGGAGGAAGAGATTAGCAAGGAACTAAAATTGGTTCAATCCACTCTTGAATCAAATAATTATCCTAAAGCCTTCATACATAAAAAGATTTTTAAAATGTGAAGATAAGGATGGATCGAAACCTTTTGCTAAAAACTGGGTTAGTACAGCGGTGATTCCTTGTAGCAAAGAAACATCGGATGAGATAAAGCGAATCCTTAACAGGTATGACATAAGGGTGTATTTTCGTCCAACGAACACCTTACGCTCATCACAGGTGAGGATTAAGGATAAAATAGAAGAAGACAACCAAAAAAATTGTGTGTTCTAAATCAGCTGTGAGGATTGTGAGGAGCTTTCAGACAGGTAAATTTAAGAGTGAAGGAGCATAAACAATTTCTAAAGGTGGTTCCTAAGACCCCTGCAGATTTAGAAAAGCCAGAAAACAGATCAGCGAATGCGCTGCACGCGATAGAAACGAGACAAAATATTGACTTTGATGATGGGACCATGGTCTTACAGAAAGGCTTCGATCCGTATAAAAAGAGACTGACCGCAGAAGCCCTGCATATATGGGTGAATCCAAATAGCTGGAACGGACATGAAGGTATGATGTTAGCTGATGCATGGCAAATACTGATTACTAAATAAAAATCGATATGCATCATACTACATCTAAATTTCAGATTGTTTACAACTACTTATGCGAAGGCTAACAAATGATTCACAATTGTTGCTCACACACACGCATTCCATTGTACACCGCATGTACACAAATATTTTCATATTCAGTTATCTAGGATCATGAACTTTAGTCGAATGTAATCAGTACAAATCTGTTTACAATCTTTAATAAAAAGTAGACTAATATTTGTAAGTCTGTGGTCACATTTTGATCACAGTTCATGCAATTTTGATGGTCATTTATTTTGATTTAGAACAGCACATTTAAGCGAACAATATTGTTTTCAATTAGATCTCATCAGGCTTAACTCTAATATACCATTTCAACTGTTCCTGTGGTTCAAGTTATAAAGGGTGCACGATTAGGCAGGTTCGTCTACGGGTTCAAGAACATTTACCAGCTTGATTCAGCAGGGGGAAAATTAAGTACATAAAAAGCCCGATCCTGTCACACTTGGTCGATACTGGACATCATATCGATGTCAACACTGCTTTCAGGATTATATACCGAATTCCGAAGTCGTTATCACATACGGTTCACTAACGCTTCCTAGACATAGCTGAAGCTGTTGCAATAAAATTGACTAAACCGGAACTTTGTATCCAAAAAGAAAACTTCCAGACGCTCTTCCTACAGTGGCCAAACTTGGATTGATGATTCTTCTTCTCACCAAGAGTGCTCCTTCCCCTTAACCCTCTTGGCTCTTTTGTTTCCTTTGGTTATTATTACAAATATTATTATTACAATTATTATAATTAATAGTATCATTATTCGTCATAATTTATGCCCCTCATGCAAACATTCTCTCAATACTATCGAGTTTTCCATTTATACTATCCGGACTTATCATTAGTGACATTATCTCTTTCCTCAATATATGCCTCCACCTGTTTCATTTTACATATTCGTTATTTCATTATGAACCTATCACTGCAGTCTTACTATCTCCTCCTATTCAATACATACCACGTTGTACTAGCCACTCACTCACCTGAAACCTTTTATAACCTTGAACTGACTTGTCAATTTTTCCTGCCCCACATACTACGAATGAATCTATTATGACTAATCACCACCACTGTCTCCCATTTCACCGAAATATTTTGTAATCGATTTCAGACTAACACGTTTGTCACATAAATACGACTATTTATTTTGACACCCCATAACTAATCTGTTATTCTACGTTGGGAAATGTATCCGCCTCATAACTGGCCATTATTGTAACGACAACAAACATTACATATTTTATAATTGTAAGAACCTGAAGAGAAGGGTGTATTGAAAAGAATATTCTTCGTTCAGATTGACTTTTAATTCATAATATGGGAATATTCCACACTATTAAATCTTATAATGTACATAAGTTTACAAATAAAAATTCAAATATAAACCAATCATGGTATTTTGTCTATAGGATAATAATATAGTGATTATAAATTGTGCAAATAGTGTCATAATAGTAGTAATAATAATAATAATGATATTAATAATAATGGTCTTGTCAATAATGAGGATGAAATAGTGAGGCAGCCTGTGATAGGAAGACTAACGGAAAACAGCATGATTAAACAAACCAGTGTTCAGGTAGAAGTAGTCGATAAAGGCTAGGAAAAACAATAGACTTCGTATTCGTCTACTGCACACATACGGCTGAGGTGATAGGCATTCGAACTATTAAACCCAAACTATTTATTAAAAAACGTTCGTACAGCCACTATCCCTCCCTTGGCCTATTAAGACATAACCAACTGTTGACTTCTACACCACCCTTCACTTTTATTTTCAACCCCACTCTCTTATCATCCCTTAATCTTATCACATCTTCATTAAAAAGGAATTTCATTAACTTCCCTTACAATCTAGCATTACGTAGTCGGTTCATTTGGTTTTATTAGCCTTTATTATCGACTACCACGTCTACCTGAATATTTGTTTGTTTAATCATGCTGTTTTTCGTTATTCGTGTTATCACAGATTGCCTCACTTCTTCATCCTTATTGTTGATAAGACCATTATTATTAATATTATTAGTATCATTACTACTATTATGACTAATTTCACAATTTATATTCACCATCTTATTACCCTATAGATAAAACACCATGATTGATTTATATTTGAATTTTTATTTGTAAACTTGTATATATTAGAGTTAAGCCTGATGAGATCTAATTGAAAGCACAATACTGTTCTCTTAAATGTGTTGTTCTAAATTTTACTGTGGGAATATTTAATATTTATTTTGATGTCTGTTCATGACTCAAACATGATTGGACAAGGTTTTTAAAGACAAGAGATGTCGTATATACATTGATTTCCCACCGATGACATTGGCTGGTGGTCGCGCTAAATCACGAATTATTGGAAGTTAGAATTCATGGGATGGCCATTGAATCAGGTCCCAGTGGTTGAATGGTATGCGAGCTTGCCTTGTAACCAGAAGGTCCTGGGTTCGAACTCTGGCAGTGGGTACCTACTGCCGATGACACCCAAACTAGGATGAAACAGCTGTCCAGTACTCCCTGTGGCTGGATTTCAATGGTTCTCTAACTGATATCAATTCGTGGTCAAACTTGTAAGTATATATATATATATATATATATATATATAATAATTCGTTCCCTTCATGATGTCACATCCCAATGTATTTGCCAGTTTGAATGCAGGTGTGAAGAAACATACAAAGGGAGGACTCACTCATCTCTGCAAGTAAGGGCTGGAACCACAGCATATTCCTAAATGGTGAGAACAGCAGACCTAGTTCCTCCATTGCGAAACATAATGTAGGTGGGACAGTACATAAAACTGATGTTTACACATCTTTTAAAGGCCTATCTATAAAATATGTTTGTGGAAGCCGTATCAATTAAGAAGCTTAAAGCTGGCTATTAAATCGAGTCCCAGTGGCTGAGTGGTATACAAACTTTTTTGTGTATATATTTGTTAACTTAATTTTGGTTAATTTTCCTGAAGAAGTTAGGACCAGTTTGCCAATTTTAAGAAACGTTAGAATCACTTATTTCAGTTTGGCTGAGATTTTACAAATATTATTTTTAATTATGTTTAAAGTAATTAGTTCCCGTTATGAAGACGTGATTTACCTGGTACGTAAAATGGAATCACGCACTACTTTTTAACAGATGCTGTGAGTGCTTACAGGACAATAAAAATCTAGAATTTCCAAGTTCCCATTTACATATGTAGAAAAAACAAACATATTTAGCAAAGAAGTATGCGGTCCTTTTCAAACAGTTCCTCATCAGCTGGCTCTACACTAATATTGTAGTTTTTTACATCAAATTTTTTTGACCAATCAAGTGGTTATTTTAGTTAATCAGTTTTTAGGTTTAGGCAGGGGTAGGGTGAAATTAGTAAGTAATAAGATATCTAAGTTTTGAAGAAGGGAGGGATGAAAGTTAATTGATTGATTACGGAATTCTAGGTAAGTTAATTCGTAGGGGTTAGCGACAAGTTATTACGTAATCAAGGTCTGCGGAATAATGATGACTAAGAAGAATACCATGACTCAGAAGAATTACCTAACACAAAAACAAGTTAATAGAATTAGCTAGAATTGTAAAAATAACAACGTTAAGATGCAGTTACACGGGGAGGGGAAAAATCGTTTTGAAAACTTAATACCTGTTATGTAGTTGGCCATGGCAAAGAAAGGGGCTGCACAAATTTCTTTTGAACACACACAGAGATATGGCTCGTTCAGATGAACTCCAATCGCCTCTGTTGTATGTAATAATAAAAATAATTTGCTTTATTCCAAAACAGTACATGTGATACAGAATGGAATTCTCAGCATTTTTACTACACTATTGCATCCAGTTAGTACATTATCAATAAATAGAATTCTACATAGAATAAGGAAATCTCAGTTCATTATTACAACAACACACTGGCATGTCGATAGCAAAGCCAAAGTTGAACAGTGTTTGAAGGTATTAGAAAATTAGGTGCTATCATATTTACTGGCGTAAGCAAGAGAAAGAAACAAAGCAGTACAAAACGAAAAAAAGAGAGAGAAAAGGAAAAGAAAGAAAGAAAATGTTGTACCTATAAATGATGTGAGTTGGAAGACGAGGTCCAGTTGTACTACTGACTATTTAATGAATTATAAGTGTCAAGCCTAATGCTTTCTCTATCGCACAGAACACGAGCTAAGTAGGGTATGGTTGAGTTTTTGTACTTGCTGTTGGGAGCATATAGTTTTCTTTATAGGCTTCTGGTTTTGCCTGATGAGATGCAAGGGGAGAGTTGTGAGTGAAGAAGGTGTTGTGAGTTAGATAAAATGGATTTGGCCCATTTTTCACATGAGTCCATGTGCCTGTCGACCAGAATATTAACAAGCTGGTTAAGTGGCACATCGCTTACCCTGCTGACAACCTTTAACACCCTACGTAATATGTTATAGTCTTTCTTCAGTAGCCGGGGAAAAACTAAGGGGGAACAATAGAGAATAATCGGCAGGATGCAAGAGTTAACGAATCGTAAGAGTAAGGCTTGGGTAATTCCAGAATATTTTAACTTCTTGATGTAGAAGGTAAGACGGAACATTTTCTTAGAGATCATTATGATATGAGACTACCAGGAAAGATCATCAGATAGAATGACGCCAAGATATTTAATTTCCGACTTGGTTTCTATTTCAGTGCCATCTATGTTGCACACCTCGTGAGAGTCAACCAGTTTGTTTAGGTCGGATTTATGCCTAAAGGTGAAATTGACTGTTTGACATTTAGAGGGATTTAAGGTAAGACCGTTTTCCTTGGACCACTGGCTGATTTAGTTTGGAGCAGTCACTTTGACACTTGACAGGCAAAGATACAGTCAGATCGTCAGCATATTTAACAAAATTAATGTCATTTGAAGATGGTTAGTCATGTAGAAAGAAAGAAAGAAAAGAGAAGTGGGGAGATTACAGCACCTTGGGAGACACCAGCTTCAGTGAGCGCAGCAGAGGAGTATTTACCTTTTTATAGGGTGTACTGCATTGTGTTAGAGAAGTAGGAATGCAACCAGTTAGTGACCCAGGACTCAGTTTTTGTCATAGAGAGCTTATTTAGCAAGAGACATCTAGGTACAGAGTCGAAAGCAGAAGTGAAGTCGATAAATGTGCAGCAGACTTAAAAGTCATACTCTTAGACTTTGCGAGAAGTTGGGTGATATACAATAAATAACTTTAAAGGCAATGATAGAGTCGACTTGATGTCCAGTATTGGCAAGGTGACTATTGCATATCTTGTTACTTACATCTATTGGTTAATTGCATGGAGGGTTTCATCATGAGCTGACATCAGTTAGAGAACCACTGGAAAACCAGCTGGGAGTACTGGACAGCTGTTTCGTCCTAGTTTGGTTAATTCTTTGATGACCTTTAACCTCTTAATTTCACCCACCCACTCTATACCTAAAATTGATTAACTAAAATAACCACTTGACTGGTAAAAATTTTTGATGTAAAAAACTATATATCAGTGTAGAGCCAGCGGATGATGAGGAACTAATTGAAGTGAAGGAGTGCATATTTCTTCGCTCAATCTGTTGTTTTTTTCTAAATCTCGAATTCTTTGTGAAAATGAGTTCAGTTGTTTAGGAAGTTCCTCTGAATGTCAGTCTGAGTCTTTGTTTAGTGATCAGACTTTATTAATCACCCTTTGATGATGAGGATATATAAACAACAATTTTGGGAACTGACTGGATTGATGGAACTGTTTGTTTGACGCCTCTTCAGAACATAATGACTTTCAGAAGATAGTTGTTACTTAATAATAGTTTAGTGAGGATTTGTATTTCTTGTTCAGTGATATCTTCTCCATATATGTGTTGCTCACGTCTAAACAAGCACTTAACTAACGCCTTTTTATACTGGAATGGACAGAAACTGTGGTAATTTAGATAATATCCCCGCCATTCGTGGGCTTCCTGTGAACAGAATGTGTCAATAAAGTAAAATAAATTGTTTGGCCAGCTTCGATTGCTCTGTCTCCCTTATTTCTGTTAGCGCTGGGAGTCATAAGTAGTGGGTATCCGTTATCTGGTATGTGGGATTCAGACGAGTTAGTCATTTGCCTTTCCATGTCCACCCTCAACTGAAAGTATCATTATTATTGCTGGTTTTATCACAAGATGAAAACTAAATTGCTTTCAATTAATATTTTAGAATGACAATAATATATCATGCCGCTTAGAAGTTCGCCCATCTTCTACCTATTTTAATACAAATTAAACATAGGGTTTTAGTTCTACTTACTGCATTTACTCGTAAGATGTTCAAGTTTCTTTTAGTTATTTCTGATGTTAGGCACATAGGAGGTACAGCGGTAGAATTCTCGCCAACCACGCATGTGGTTTGGGGTTCGATCCCCGGCCAACGACGCACTTCTTCACCTCGATAAGCCAGCAGTAAGATCGGGAAGGTTGGGCGTTAGGCTAGCAACCCACTCCGTAAAAATGATCACCACTAGACTATGTTCCACTGAGAACGTAATGAAATAAAATAAAATAAGTAAAAAAACCTTTAAAAAATAAATGAAAAATAAAAATGTTTTCAGGGGGAGAGTTATTTGGGCTCTAGCGAGAAGTCATGACTAGTGGGATGCAGTAAGTCGTGTGTGAGGACATATACTCGCCGTGGGTAACATCGGTTAATGGTTGCGCTATATCGTGAATAGGCAGAATTTGGGATTCATGGGTGGGCCATTTATTTAGTGGCCAGTAGCTGAATTGTCTACGAGCTCGCCCTGTTACCGGGAGATCTTGGATTCGAGCTATGGTGGTGGATGCGTGCTTCTGGAGAGACCTTAACTGGAACAAAACAGATGTCCAATGATCTAGTGCTGGTTTTCCAGTGGGCCTTTAACGCTATCAGCTAGTGATGAAATCCTGTAGCAAATAGTTTGTAATGTTGACAGCGATTGGCATTTTACACTACCTATCTAGTGAATAATGATACTTGGTATCGTCGTTTTTACAACTCAGTCACTTAGGTCGTATTTTCTAAGGTGCCAGTGACTGCTCTGCGTTGTACTTATTGGGTGAAGGTTCATCATATTATTTAGCTGCTCAGGTTGAACTAAACAGTGAGACTACGATATGGCTGGAAATTGATTGTTTCCACAGTTACAGACCACCAAACTTTACAGTTAAAGTGGATCTTGCGTGAGAGGAAAGTAATGTTAGCGTAAAAATCAGCAAGTTTGGAAAAAAATCAATCAAACTAGGTCTTATCTTGCAGTTAGGTTGGTTCCGGTCTATCGAACATCATGCTCGTCGTTGGTGTAATCAAAAGTTGACAGATACCCTTCTCTTATTAACGTGTATTTGAGGGAGCAGTTACATTGGGAGAACAGAAAGAAGGGCACACCTCCGATTTTATAAACAAGCACCCAAAGCGTCTACATCTCAAGGGAGCAAATGCTCCCAGTAGTGCCATTGCCAGACATCTCCTTTATGCGGGTCGTGAGGTGGACATCACAAGATCCTTCAAATCCTTCAACTGCGAAATGGCTGGTGGAACTTTTACAGCCGTTGCATAAAAAAACTTGTGAAAAACAGCGTAAAAGATGGTTCTGAGTTTGTAGAAAGAATCAAGGAATCAAATGTGAAGGAAAAATACATGATATCACTGGATGCATCTTCCTTATTCATCAATGTGCCTTTGATGGAAACATTTGATTACATAGGTAATGAATTGGTAAAGAAAGGTATAGAGACTGGGATTCCTGTATCTTCGCTAAAGGAACTTCCTCTAAGGTTTACAATGAACGTAAAATTTCTGTTCAGTAAAGAAATGCATAGACGATCAGATGCTGTTGCCATGGGATCGCCACTAGGCCCAATCCTAGCAGATTTCTTCCCGGCGAAACAAAAGAGTAGTCCTCTTAAAGATGTAATATATAGTCTTGATTTCTATAGCCGATATGTTGATGATATATTTATAGTTGTGGAAAAAGAAAGTGAGACTAAGGACATATTGGATAAATTCAGTAGAGCACATCGTGGCATAAGCTTCACTAAGGAAGAAGAAAGAAATGGCTTTATCCCCTTTTTGAACGTCCTAATGACTAAACAAACAGACGGAACAATATGTAGACGTTTGTATAGAAAACCTACTTCCACTGAACAATATACTCACTTCCTGAGCTTCGTACCTATACAATACAAACGTAATCTGCTGAGATGTCTGATTCGGCGGGCTAGCTACAGTTATCTGTTCAAATGAGACACTGAAAGAAGAGCTCTGTAATATTCGCCATTTTATAGGTAGAAACGGATATCCAACTAAATTCGCAAACAAACACATGAACTCAGAATGTAAAAAGTCGAAGTTGCCGACCGTCCCCAAAAAGTCAGTCTTCCGGAGGTTACGATTCACGGGTGATGTCAATAGTGCCATCTTATCACAACATCTCAGGAGGCACTTCAAAAGGACTTTCAATGCAGCTAAGCTATGCTGTGTATTGAATAGCTGACCAATACTTAGTTCAAGA
Source organism: Trichobilharzia szidati (assembly GCA_944472155.2). Classification (NCBI taxonomy): domain Eukaryota; kingdom Metazoa; phylum Platyhelminthes; class Trematoda; order Strigeidida; family Schistosomatidae; genus Trichobilharzia; species Trichobilharzia szidati. The sequence goes on along the minus strand of OX235274.1, from coordinate 138,196,301 downwards.
AATAAAGACAGACTTCCCTGTTTCGCCTCTTCCATGTGTATTTACCGGTTTAACTGCCTCTGTGGAGCTAGTTACATAAGGCGTACGATCAGGCAAGTTCACCGTCGAATTTCTGAACTCCTACCGTCTTGGTTTGGTAAAGGTTCGAATAAAGCTATACGCAGCTCAGTACGATACTGGAAATCAAATCTTTCAGAATTTTCAATGGACGAAAGAGCTTAATTCTCCGAAGCAATCACCACCAAATGCCTGACACTTGATTTATGTGTTCAGAAAGAAACATTTATCAGTTTTTCGTTGCCATGGTAACTGGATGTCTTAATTCTCCCTTTCATTTGATTACATAAAGCTGAAAATTTCATTCTGTGTGATTATTATCGTTTGGGATAAAGTGACTCTCATTATTACTACTATTATTATTATCATTAGTACCATTGTATGCATACATCTACTTTTGTTGAAACTCGAACTCTCTAGGGAGGTATGTTGAAATCGTTTCTGTACACAAACTTAGTAATAATATCTCTAGGCTGTAAGCAGCTAGCTGATGAGAAGTCGACGAAATGGACGACCATGGTTCCATTTTATTCTGCTCAAACCACTGTTATTCTTGTTCATTTCAAATTCACTGAATCACTTCGTCTCATTATTTTGATGAGTACCATGGTAGATTAATCAAACTATGAAATTTTGAAAGACACCAACCCGTTAGAGAAGTTTTGACGTAGAATAAGTCTTTGTTAACCCTACTGGAATCAGACAGCAACCGTCCATTCATCTTACTCCTTTCCGTCTACTTTATAAAAGCATTTTCTGTGGTTTCGTTACTTATTTTACCAGCAGATTCTTTCTGAAGGTAAACTTTCTTCCTGCCGAGAATTTTCAAATCTGTCTTTCTTCATGAATAGTAGTAGTGGAATCGGTCCAATCAATTAACCGGAAAAGCTCAAACTGAACCGAATAGTTATTAATACCCGCTGCGCAAGAGATGGCTCTCGTGGCCCAAGTAGTCAACTGGATAACGCTTTGCAGTTTCAAACAATGGTTACTAGGCTCCAGACTCAGTGGGAACACCGTCATTGACTCACTGGGAAATGGAGGTACATCCAGTTGGCTGACGAGTCCTAAATGGGACGAAGTGCGCGTTGTCTTGGATTCCACTGTTAATCACCATCCATTAATTTACGTCATAGGAAAATTAGGTTCACACCTAGTCTTTGAAGATTCTATCTCGTATTATTCAGGTTTTAGGACGATGAAAACAATCGGTGGAATAATCTCAAATGAGCTCATATTTTATCTGGCTTCACATTTATCGTTCTTGCCTTGTTGAAGTTTACTAACGGAAAGAATTGTGTGCAACATCCAGTATCCGCTGGTTTTTCATCGTGGAATTGAATCGGTATATCTGTCTAAATTAGATTATAGTATATTATTGATATAAGAATAGAATTTGTGCACTGTGGCGGTAGAGTATATTTCAACTATGGGTACAATTTATTTTGATAAAATCACACAGTGTTTGTTATACAGTAATAGTGACTGATGACCACGTTTCGAGCACAGTTTGTTATTACTGCTCATAATCATATCAAGACACTACTTACACAACTTTCTAATTTCGTTTATATTATTCCATCACTATTTTTCACCGCTTGATTTGATTGGTAGTAGTATTTTCCATATTTCCGGTATGAATGATGAGTCATTCCTATTGCATGTGTTGTGTTGGGTGTAGACTCGGTGAACAGTAGCACTTAGTAGTACAAAAAGCAACCTAAACTATGAAATGAAACAGATAGAAGAGGCGTTGGTTCTAAATAACTATCCTCTAAAATTCATTAGCAATATCAAAAAAAGATAAAAAGCAAAATAAAAATAATGGTATAGCTAGTAATGATAATATAAATAAGAAAGAATATAAGGCATCTACAGTTATACCATATAAAAAGGGGACACCTGAGACCCTACGTAGGATTCTAAATAAAGCAGGAATTAGGGTGGTATTTAAACCCACAAACTCACTCAGGTAGGACAACCTCTGTAGGTTAAAGGACCCTGTCGGTTGACCCAATTAGACAAAATAATATAATTTACAAAATACCCTGCAACGACGGTGACTCAGTTCAACTACATAGGTCAAACTAGTAGGTCAGGGGTAATCAGATTGTCAGAATATAAGAATTAAGCAAAGGTCAGAATGGTTGCTCCAGAGAAGATAAGTAATTTAAAAAGAACTCAGCAATTGCACTACATGCATAACGACACAACCACACAATAGGGTGGGAGAGGGTTAAAATTCCAAGAAGTAATCTAGGTAGGTGGAGAGAGAGGTTGATTACTGAATCCTTGTTCATCGAGTCTAAACCCAACACAACAAGTGCAATAGGAATGACTCAATGCAAATACCAGAGATATGGAATATTACTACTACCAATCAAATCAAGCGATGGAAAATAATGGAATTATATAAACGAAGTTAGAAAGTCGTGTGAGCAGTGCCTTGATATGATTATGAGCGGTAATAAATTGTGCTCAAAACGTAGTCATCAGTAAATACTACTGCATAACAAACACTGTGTGATTTTATCAAAATACATTTTATCCATAATGGAATTACACCGTATTTTCTATTTATAAAAGTTCAAAAGTTCATTCTGAATTTTTGTATTCGACTTTATAATCACGTTCATGATAAGATTAACAGATATGCTAATGAATTAGACATTGATGTGAAGTCATCAATAAGTAGTATAATGAAACATGTGACTAGATTTTGAAATAACCAGTAGACATCTTCATTTGTAATTGACTGGATTATAACTGGATTATACATAATACCCACTCAGACAGTGATTGAAACAAAACACGTAATTCAGCGAAGAGGCTCATTTTGCCGGCAGATTCATATTCTTTTTCAGGTGTATAAACCCAACTGATAAATCGTTATATTTTCATAAAAGAGAGTAGTAACAAAAGTGACAAGTTGTCGTAATCATATTTATTAGTATTGATCAGTACATTAGAGGAGTAGAATAAGTGTATTGGAGTTACATAATAGGATGAGTAATTTAGTGAATAATCAGCATAAATGGGAGGAACCTGAAAGAAACAACCTCCTTCACCTACCCACCTACCTAGTTGGGAAGCATCGTTTCAACTACACGCAGACGAAACTAGTGAGGATATCAAAGCAAGGATCGGGAAAGCAAGACAAGCTTTCACTACTCTCAAGTCTGTCGGGAGGTCAACAGCACTCACCATCAAAAATAAGATCCGGATTTTCAACTCCAATGTGAAGTCAGTCATTGCTACTATACGGATCAGAGACTTACACTGCGCGTCATAAAGAGCATCTCAAACAAACTACAGACCTTCATTGACAGTTGTCTTCGCTCAATACTCAACATCAGATGGCCAGAGAAGATCAGCAACAGGGATCTCTGGGAGCGAACCAACCAGGAACCGATTGTGAAACAAATAGGCAGGAAGAAATGGAGATGGATTGGCCATACTCTGAGGAAACAAACCATCCAGTGACATCACTAGACAAGCCATTGCTCGAGTGGAACCCGAAAGGGAAGCGGCGAGTTGGTCGTCATTGCAAGGGTGACTTGGAGGAGGTCATTTGAAGAGGAGATGAAAGCGTGTGGGCAGACTTGAAGCCAGGTGAAAATTTTAGCAGAGAACCGAAAGCAATCGAGACGTACTGCTGAAGCCCTATATTCCCCTAGGAAATAAAGGAAACAATAATAATAATGATTTAGTGAATGAGGTGTAGTCGGAATGCACATAGAAAGGAAGGAAAATATGATATTACTCAAGAATTCAAAAGAAATGAAATAGTTATGAATTATCTAAATATTTAGCCATGGTATTAAATCCCCTGAAAAGCCACTCAAAATCTAGACTAACAGATTCTTATGAACTAAAACATAGATAGATTAGATAATTTAAAATTAGATAATGAAGAAAAAATGGTTAGTTTTGACATTGTCAGTTCATATACACGTATACCAATAAATATAAGAGAAGCTTTGAAACTTAATAATTACCCTGATAAATTAATCAGAAAGTATGTAGGGAAATGTAAAAATAAAAATAAAATAAATGATGATAGTAGTGATGGTAATAACAATACTAATGATAATAATAATAACAGTAATATTAATGACGACATGCATGTCAAACATGCGCGAGACAACAACAATCAGGAATCTAAATCATCAGTAGTAATTCCATACAAGGAAGGAACCTCGGAAACCTTGCCCAGAATTCTTAACAAGGCAGAAATAAAAGTGGCTGGCATTCAAACTAACAAACTCAATTAGAAACAAGCTTTGTCGGTTAAAGGATACTGCCAGAGGAGCAAATTAAACAAAACAATTTAGTTTATCTAATACCCTGCTGGAATGATTGTCAGGTCAAATACATAGGTCAAACTAGTAGAACAGAGGCAGTCAGACTAGCTGAACATAAAAACTTAGCAAAATCTAGATTGGTTGACCCGAATAAGATAAAAAATCTAGAGAATAGTTCAGCTATAACATTCACTACATGCAGTTACACACAACCATACAATAGGATGGGATAGGATGACAGTTTTAAAATCTAATGTCACAGGGTATAGAGAGAGATTGATAACAGAAGCTTTGTTTATTGAATCAACTACAAATACATGTAATATGAATGATTCATCACCTGTCCCAGATATCTGGAAAATTCTACTACCCATACGACAAATAGGAGAGAACAAAGAAAACTACAAAACTCAAGTGTCAAAGTCGTGTGATTATAATTGATTGATATGATTATGAACAACGATAAATTGTGTTCGGAACTTTGTCATTAGTAAATAATACTGTTTCACTGTGTGATATATCTAATAAACAAACTAATAAAGAGTTATGATAAGTTAAAGAACAAAAGAAACATTGGGTCAGCTGAAATCAATAAAGTTTTTATAATGATAGTAGATATGGTTGAATAATTTTCTTCTACGTTCAGAGCTCCAGTTTCTCTATCTGAATGACTAGAGCTACAGAAATGCAATGGAAACGAAAACATATCGCCTTTGGCAGGTTGTATGTAACTTCGTAGCTTACTTTGAAGGAGGTATTTGTTGGGATGGAATGACCAGCGTTGACAGGGTGTTCGATTATGTCACTCCTTATAAAGCCACCACTGCAAGATCGTGTTCTTGAGCTATTTTATACAGGACGCGCGTCGAACGATCAATATAACTAGCTTCACAACAACAGGGCCAGATGCGAGAACGTGTTCTTCAGGCTTCTGCATACCGGTGGTCGTCTGGGGAACGTTATTCTTAGCGTTTCTGAGAAGAATGTTTCCCTCAAAAATGATGAAATTCTTCTTCTAAGAGCATCGCAAGTTAAGTTCTATTTGAAATCCAGGTTCACGTAAAGTTTCATTTTTGGTATTAGTGATGTTTCGTCTTTCAGCACTTTTTGTTTAATACTTTTGCCAATGGATATCCTCGGGTATCCATTTTGTATAAGATTTCTTTGAGAATACATACGTCTGCTTCTAGAGCATCAGTGCTATAAATGTGTTGGGCGCGAGTGGCAAGAAGTTTAACTGCACTTCCTTACCAATCAATAGGCACCCAAATGTGGAAGCTTGTAAGTTGACTTTTCCGAATGGGTTTCCTATGTACTGTGACCTTCTAAAGGTTGGGTCGGGACTTCTTGTTTGTTCCACATAAACACCAGCATTATGTACCTATTCCTTTGTTATGGCGCAGACTTGACTCAATCGTTAATGAAGTTTGCTGTATGGTCAGTAATCTAGATAACTGGTCATCGCTTTGTACTCTGAATTGATGTTAGTTGGTTAAAGGCAATCCACAGGAAGTCCTATATCTAGGTTTCGTGCTTGTTGGCGCTCATGCGTAAGACGTCTTAGCAGCACTGAAGTAAATAATGTACCCCCTGAGACTGGATTTCGAGGCAGTCAGTGTTATGGTCAGGAACATTAATACTGAGTTATTTTGGTCCAGGATTGTAATGGACAAATAATATTTTACCACAACATTCGATGAAATCTATACAGCTTTGTTGAAATACGTTATTAATATTTTAATGGAATGGTAACTGTATGATTTTCGTATGAAATATGTAATCGGTTCAGACCTCATGAAATCATGTTGTTAGTCAAACTGGGTTACATTGATCATCCGTCGAATGATGTATCTATGGTTACGTTGGTGTGCTGTCACCTTGATAAAACTAAGAGTAAAGTAAAATAAATTAACACTTGTATTTAACAATCAACGAATTTTTTAAAATTGAATTTTAGATTTTCCCATCAATTGATTGGACCGAAGTGCTCGGTCTCCGGTTGACATGTCGGCTTCTTTTGTAGATGCTTCGAATATGTCTGGGCATGCAGTTAGCATTTAACTGATGGACGGTGACTAGCAGTGGAATCTAGGATGTGCATTTCATCCTGTTTGAGACCCGTCAACTGGATGTACCTTCATTCCGCAGTGAGTGATGAAACTATGGGAACTGGGTTCAAGCCTCGGTAGGAACACAATCACTCACTGGGGAATGCAGGTACATCCAGCCAACAAGTACCAAATGGGACAAAATGCGCGTTGTTCTGGATTGCACTGCTAGTCACCATCCACCAGTTAAAATCAAAGAATTTTGTTAGCCAAATTTATGTGCACACAAATCAGTGATTCAATCAATGAGAGTTGAGTTTACAACTCACAACGTCAAACAATCTCGTACCATGCACCAGACCATTGAATTCTGACTATATTGTATGCCAACATCTGTATAAAATCCTATCATCCTAGATTCAGCTGTTCGTTATAGCTAAATAAAAACAGATAGATGTGAAGAATGCGCAGTTGTTTCGCCTTCATCTTCCTTCCTAGTTCTTTTTTAATTTTTTATGATAACAACAGCTTTATTCTGAATAGTGTTCAATTAATGTACAGAATTTTCAGTGGAGTTTATTGCATGACATTTCCTCTTCGTCCAGGAGCTTCAAAAATAAGATTAACTGACAGTAGATCGTGTGAAACAGTCCTACCTGACACGAAGGGCAAAACAATCCATCACGTGATATCTCTTCTTTTTCTCCTTCGAGAAATACACGACGACACTTGATTGAACGCCAATTAGAAAAAGTTGAGGAGCACATTTTGTGGATAAGGCACACCACTTAAGAATAGTCATCTGATGTATTGGGATAATCTGGTATCCATTGTGGATTATGCTTTTTCACATGTTTAATAGAAACTTGCGAAATTTTAAACAATACTATAAGAAAATTCTCCAGCATTCTTGGTGTTTCCTCTGTCTAATATTTGAACGCTGTCCTACTCGAATTGACGTTCGTGGTTGTCTGTGTGCAGCGATATAAGAGAGAGGATGTCATGTCTTTTCACGTTTACTTTATGTTCATGGGTACGAAGACGAAGGGGACGTCCACTTTGGCTAATGTAGTGTTTTTCGTAGTTGCTACAATTTATCTTCTAGATGATTTTGGTTTTATCTTCTTCCTCTGTTAAGTCTTTTGGTTAACACAGGGCTGGGTGAAATGGTTTTGTTGGTTTGTGTGTGACGTCAATTCCTGAAGGTTTGAAGAGTCTTGTAGTGATTTCTGAGATGTCTTTTATAAGTGCTTGGGTGATTTTCTTTGTGCTTCCTTTGGGGGTCTTTGATTTGGTAAGTCGGCTTGGGGTATATGTTTTTTGATGAAATTCCGTGGATATCCATTCTCTTGGAAGACGTCTATGAGATATTTTCCCTTAATTCTCCTTAAGTTGGGAGTGTTGCAGTGAGCCATGGCTGGCTGTTCTGAATAGTTCGTAGTCCACAAGATGTTTTGTTATTGAGGATTTTGGCACTTTGCACTCAGCTGTTTCCAAACATTTTGGCAAATGCTCCATCATGCGAGTAGACAGTCGTCTTTCCGTACGACCTATGTATTTGCTTCCACAAACACACTCAAATTGATACACGCAGTTTGAAGTGTCGAGGATTGGTGACTGGTCTTTCCTAGATTGTTGAAGCACTCGTTTAGTGGTGTCAAGGATAACACGTTTTGCAGCATAATAAGTTCTCTTGATGGCTTTGTCGAGTCTTCGTTTGACTACTTCCTGTACATCATCTCCTTTGAATGGCAAATTGATATAGACAAATTTCTTCGGAACTGTTTGGATAGTTTTGCAGGGGCTAATTTCTTTAGAGTATTTATTAATGAACTTCTCAGGATATCCATTCTTAGATAAAATATCCTTCAGAGGTTTTATTTCAATAGAGCACGAAAAATTTGTTCTGACAGTACTATTGAGCAAGAAATAAAATCTCTGAAGGATATTTTATCTAAGAATGGATATCCTGAGAAGTTCATTAATAAATACTCTAAAGAAATTAGCCCCTGCAAAACTATCCAAACAGTTCCGAAGAAATTTGTCTATATCAATTTGCCATTCAAAGGAGATGATGTACAGGAAGTAGTCAAACGAAGACTCGACAAAGCCATCAAGAGAACTTATTATGCTGCAAAACGTGTTATCCTTGACACCACTAAACGAGTGCTTCAACAATCTAGGAAAGACCAGTCGTCAATCGGCGACACTTCAAATTGAGTGTTTTGAATAGTGTTTGTATACAACTTCTTTTGTATCTTATTGGTTGTTGCTGCTGTCATTGAGTATGTGATCTGTGCGAGTTGATTTACTATAAACTTGAGTTTCTAATTCCTCTGTGGTTGTTCACTTGACTAAGATGATCAAAAATGGGATTTTCTTCTTGAATTCATCTTCTCTTGTAAATTTAATGTCATTGAAGATGTTGTTTATTAAGTTGGGCGGAAATCTAAAATCTCACTTCAGAAAATTGAAGTATGCGCTAAATATGTTGCTTAGTAGGGCAATGAAAGCTTCTCAAATAAACCATCCAGCTCAGAGAAAACAACTACGTCAATCTACGGTTTTAATTCTCCATTCATCTTATCAAGTATACATCTCTTTCTAAGGTTAATATATCATTTAGGTGATTTCATAAATTAAACAACCTTCGCCGTTATCTCTGAATGTTTGACTGTGAGTACAAATGCTTATCGGAAATAACATTATTATTATTACAAGTTAATTGGTGGCTGGTGACTAACAGTGGAATCCAGAACAACGCGAACTTCACCCCATTAGATACTTGTCAAGTGGATGTACCTGCATTCCGCAGTAAGTGATTATGTTCTCACTGAGGCTCGAACCCAGTTCCCGTAGTTTCAAACGGTAAAGCATTATACACTAGACCACTTGGACCACGAGAGCCACCTCTTGTGCAACGGGTCATATTAATTATTTGATTCAATTTTAGATTTTCCTGTCGATTGATCTAAACTTGAATCAAATAATTAATGTGAGGCGTTGCACAAGAGATGGCTCTCGTGACCAAAGTGGTCTAGTTGGTAACGCTTTGGCGTTTGAAACTATGGGAACTTGGTTCGAGCCTCGGTGGGAACATAATCACTCACTGCGGAATGCGGTACATCCAGTGGCTGACGAGTCCAAAATAGGACGAAATGTGCATCATGGATTCCACTGTTAGTCACCATCCACCAATTAACTTGTATTTACAGGCCCAGACATCATCGAAGCATCTGCACAAGAAGCCGACATGTCAACCTGAGACCGATCACTTTAGTCCAATCGATCGACGGGAAGATCTAAAAGTGAATTAACCATTATTATTGTTATCATTACTCTCACCTATTGTATTAAGTTTCCACATGGGATAGAGTTTTAAAAGGTTTCACTGCGTCGATAAAACATAAATCATCTACTGGTGTAAAAGCGACCGACTGTATGCATGTTTCCATTATCATCACCTGATACTGCATACAGACTAGTACATACTTAGCCACAGAGTTTCTCATACCATGTCAGTGCAAGCGTTATTTTAAGAGGTCGGTTATTTTAGCTACATTTTTTAATGTTAACTGGTGGTATTCTCGTCTGATCTTATGTTTTTCTATGGCATGCATTCCGTGTGCAATCTCAGTCCCATCTTCTGGTTTGGATACAAAGGTTTGAGAACAAATTTTCCCCAACTGGAATGTATTCACTTGTGAAATTGCATTCATGTTGGTCTAACATTCAGCAAAACCGACTTTCGTGAAGTTGTATGGCTGTCTTCAACGACTATAGAGACTTGTAATCATTTTCGATATAAAACTGTTGACCATTTATCTAACGCCTAAAATATTGCTAAAAATTTACAGGATTTTCATCATGAGCTGACATTAGTTAGAGAACCATTGGAAAACCACCTGGGAGTACTGAACAGCTGTTTAGTTCTAGTTTGGGACCCTTCAGCACTACGCATCCCCCACCTTGTAACCACGGGGTCCTGGGTTCGAATCGCGGTGGATGCGTACTGATGAAGAGTCCCAAACTAGAATGAAACAGCTGTCCAGTACTCCCAGGTTTTCCAATGGTTCTCTAACTAATGTCAGCTCATGATGAAAATCCTGTAACCAATCAAATCGCTACAAACCAACACTTGAATATGAATGAGATGATCACTAGCGACTTGCCCTATTCAGGTAGGTAGTTACCTGGGGTTATAGTGAGAAGTCGTGACCAGTAGGATGCAGCAGGTCGGGTGTGAGGACAAATACTTGCCGAAGACATTGGCTAGGAGTCGCGCTATGTCTTGAGTTGGCAGAAGTTAGAATTCATGGACTTGCAATTGGATCGGGTCCCAGTGGCTTAATCGTCTACGAGCTCACTAGCCTTGTAACCAGAAGGTCCTGGGTTCGAATCCCGGTGGGTGCGTACTGATGAAGAGTCCCAAACTAGGACGAAACAGTTGTCCAGTACTCCCTGGTTTCCAGTGGTTCTCTAACTAATGTCAGCTCATGATGAAACTCCTGTAACCAATCAAATCCCTACAAACTAACCCTTGAATTGCTAAAAATTCTTTCCCAAACGTTGAATGCTTCGGATTCTTGGGTATTGGATTATCACTGGCATTTCCAAGAATTAACACCTTTTCATATTAGAATTTATGGCTTCAATGTTTTTGTTCGTCAAAATATTCCCAGTTAAGTTTTACTTCACTATATCTTGGCTATCAGAGATTTAGTCATATTCATATGTGGTCCAAAACTAAGCACTGAGTCTTTGAGCAGTTTCTGTATCTCCTGTAACGTCATTTTTGTCTGACTGTATACCATTGCATCATCATTGTATACTTCCACATTCATAAAGTCCCTAAGCAACGAGATCTTTAATCATTTAAACGTAAAAGATATACCTGTCAACTCGAATGACATTCGTTCCTTCTTTGAGATAACCGGTGATTTATTTCTGTTCCCATTCTTTTATGGCTGATGGCATGATGTTCAGTACGTCGACATTAGCTGTCTTACCACTTTCACACTTGGTGAACGATACCTTTTTGTAATCATCGTTCCTTTTCTCTTGTTAATAATTGCAAAACTTCAATTCCTAGGATTATCCAGTATAACCAGGCAATGAGAGTAGGTAGGACGGTTGCTTTACTATTCCCTATGTGAATGGTTATGTTGGACACTTTGACGACTCCAATCTCATGTTCACCTACTACCTGAAATATTAAAGTACATGATCTGACTATCTGCTATAGATCCTAACTTACTAATGAGATCACTACCCCATTTTAGCTTACATTTACCCCTCTAACATAATCGAGGGAAGATTACTATAATGGATAAGATTTTATTTTGATAAATCACACAGTGTAGTACAGTTATATTAACTGATTACTAACCTGATTTAAATTTGTTGCATAAATTATCTCCAAAACTACTACTATTAAACAGAGAAGAATATTTGTATAGTCTTTGTACTGCCAGACAAGTATTACCCTCAGTCATAGTAAGTGAATGACGCGTCACCATGCGCAGATATTTCGATTTCTAACAAAATCCCTTGTAAAACTTCTAATTTAAGTTCTTACTGAGCAAATGACCCTCAGCGGAGGGATTAACGGAGTCTTTAAATTGAAAACAGGAGCAAGAACACGACTTCCTACAATCACCGACAATATTCCTCAATGAGATAGACCGAATCATGCAATATATAGTGGGGAGTGTGAAGATGGGCATACGTTGGACTGAAATGAAGAATCCGAAAGCTCTGAAATCCGAAGAAAGTTTACGTCTAACGTCATATAAACTTGAAGATCTACAGGCGAAAATTAACCAGTTGATAGGAGAAGACGGGACTTCAAGTGAACAGTGAGAAGATAGATACCTAACTAGTTATAACAAGCGCCAGTCCCTATCAAATAAAGAATTTGCAAGGAGGTCAGTTCTTCCACTTATCTATGCAACATCATTTCAGCTGCAGACGGCACAGATGAAAATTTCAAGGTTAAGGTCGGAAAAGTAAGACAAACCTTCACGACTCTGAAATCAATGTGAAAATCTGTCGTATTCAGTATAAAGAAGAAGATCCAGATTTTCAACACTTATATCAAGTGACTACTTCTAAATAGTTTGAAAACATGACGCATAGGCCACGAAAACCATTTCCAACATGCTACAGGCTTACATTAACAACTGCCTTCACTCCATATTGAAGATTGAATGGGTACTTGTATCTATCGTTCAACAAACATGCCAACACAAATGCAGATGAAATCAACACACTCTTAAGCGACTGTTGAGTGGAAATCGAATAGGAGGTGAGCGATGAGTTCGGTGATGTTCCTAGGGCGATATGGAGGAGATCGTACGAAGGGCAACTGGAAGTTTGTGAACTTTCGTGGCGCCAAAGAACAGAGTGAAGGGTGGAGATATTGTGCTAGAGTCCTGTATTCCGCTCGGAACCCAATGATATAACAATGATGAAAATGTAATAATATAAACACTTCACTAAGTTCCAGTTCCATTTTTGTTTTCAAATTTCGCCCTTAAATCATATTCCTAATTATAAACTAATGCACACGGAATATACAAGTCATATTGTGCCATGTGCTACTGATAAGATTTTTCAGTAGTATATATATAAAGAGATGTTCATCGGCAAAAGAAACATCAAATATCATGGAGATAGGTTTGATGTCAGAGAAAGCAAATGATACAGTGTTCTGGAGATACACGGGAGACGTGAAAGAAATACAAAGAAACACAATGTGAAGGAAGGCCAACATGGAAGATCTGTGTAAATGGTGCGATGAAAATATATAGCGATATTAAATTTCAAATAAACATTCCTTAACCGAGGCGTCTGATATATGTCTGATTTACCACAAACTGGAAAAAATGCAAGTGAAAAGCAATTAGTTGGTGATAGAAGAAGCATCAAATATAGGACGACCTTTAGATGAAGATAGAGGAAATAGATGTGATGAAGATTCCCGGACAACAGCAACAGCAATAACAACAGATAATAATCAGCCTAAGTGGGAGAAATCTGAGAGAAACAACCTCATCCATCTACTCACCTACCTACCTACCTGGGGAGCATCGTCTCAACTACAGGCGGATGGAACTGATGAGGATATCAAAGCAGCGAGGATCAGGAAAGCAAAGAGAACACTCATTACTCCCAAGACTGTGTGGAGATCAAGAGCACTCAGCATGAAAATGAAAATAAGATCCGGATTTTCAAATCCAGTGTGAAGTCAGTGCTACTCACTACACGTATCAAAGACTTGGCGCGTCATGAAGAGCACTTCGAACAAACTATAGACCTTCATCAACACCTGTCTTCACTCAATACTACTGAAGATCAGATGGCCGGCCAACAAAGATCAGCAATATTGGGAGATCTCTGATAATGAACGAACCAACCCATCAGGAACTGTTTGTGCAACAAATATTCAGGAAGAAGTGGAGGTGGATTGGCCACACTCTGAGGAAACCATCAAGTGACATCACTAGACAAGCCCTGGAGTGGTACCCGAACGGGAAGCGCCGAGTTAGTCGTTCAAGGGTGACTTAAGGAGGTCATGTGAAAAGGATATGAAAGCATGAAGTCAGACGTGGAGCCAGATGAAAACGTTGACAGAGAAGTGAACGCAATGGACACGTGCAGCTGAAGTCTTATGTTTCTCTAGGAATTAAAGGAAACAATAATAATGTAAAAACCAAGTCTTTTGTCATTTACCTTGTTATTAAGGTTTTTATTGATGGCATAATAAACGTAGAGTGTTTGCGTTCATATTACGAAAACAACAAAACATTGAATACAAGAAAAAAGAACATTGTGTGCCTCGTTTTATTGATTTACTGCCATTTTTATTATTACTATTATTATAATTATTATTATTATATTGAATGAATGAATTGAAATAGTATTACAGAAATGGTGAAAATAAAGAAAGTAGAAAGAGTGTAAAACGAGAAAAGAAATAGTGACCGGGGTAAGGGGTAGAAAAGAGGATTGACAACAAAGGAAAACAAGGTTTATTCATTGCATGTTTGTGACCTTGATTGCCCACCTGGACAACATGTAATCAGTACAAAATTGATCGATTTCTGTGTAGAAGGTAGTAAATACACTTACACAAGCGTATTCGTATATGCGTAGGTATAATGCAGTGTAGTGTAGTGTACTGGTTGAACAGGATTACAATTATGTGTATATTTGTCTGTTTGATGTAAATACGTTTTTGGATTAAGAAGAAGAAGGGAAAGGGAAATTTAAAAGCGATTTGGCGCGCTGAATATGGAAACTGAAAATTGAACATTTGTAGTTGAAAAAAAGAAATATAAGAATCATAATGAGTAGAAGTGAAACTTTTTGCTCGAGTGTTATTCAACCGAAAGTTAACCACTAATAAGGGCTAATAATAATCGACGGTAATCTCCACTTGTGTCACCCTGTAATGAAAAGAAAGAAAGAGGATTATTTAGCAATAATATGAAAAACCATAAAAAGAACAAGGTGAGTAATAAAAATGACGAAAATAATTTGAGTTCAAGGCCTGTCAGTTGTTTTTTCTTTTTCTTTTACGTTCCCAGTGGAAGTTTCTGAAGCAGTGGTGATTTATTTTTACAGGATGGGCTTGCTAGCCTCAACTGGCCCAACCTTCCCTCTTTACCAGTTTTACTATTGGCTTAGCGATCGAGGTAAAGGAGTGCTTCGGCGGCTGGGGATTGAATTCTGAACAACTTGCGTGGTCGGTGAGCACTCTAACACTGTGCCACCGATGCCTATCAGCCTTCAGTTCTTCTTCATACTATCTCCTCCATGTCATTCTAAAACGCCAAACATACTGTTCTCCCCTTCAGGGTATGCTCAACAGCCTGGCTCGAGATTGCTAGTTGAGCAATAGGTTCCATTATGGAGAAAATTTCATTTTGGTAAAGTCTCACAGTGTTATACAGTAAATATTTACAGCAAGTATTACTGTAAAATGGAATTATACTCTACCACAGTGCTCAATTTCTATTCTAAACATCAATAAGCCATAGATTGTTGGTCGTTTTATTCCTTGTTAGTTATTGTTTTCAACTGGCCATCTGTTCTTCTATATTGAGGGAAGATAGGTGTTGATAAGAGTTTGCAGAAGACAGTTGGAAATGCTTCTCGTGACGTATGTGCCACCTCTCTGAATCGTATGAAAAAATGTCTTATTTTTACAATCCTTCCTTTGACATTGTCATCTGTGCCGCTTGTGAATTCCCCTTAAATAACCAGAGAGGCTTACTGCTTTTAGACTTCCTCTGTTGACTGTGATTGGTGGTAATTATTGCTGTTGTTGTTGCTGGTTGGATAAATCCATCTCCCTTGTCTTTTCTGTGAGTTCACATAATGGCCTGTCTCCGCTGTCTGCTTCTTCTGCCAGCTTAGTATGCGAACCTTTGCACAATATACATACTGGATTTTTCATTATTCCTTCTGGACAATAAAGAACTCCATCATGAGGCATTGCGGAGGTGAGTGACTTTTGATTGTATATGCCAATCCTCTAAGTCACAATGTTCGTGGGTTACATTTACAATGCATACATAATTGAAGGTTTCACGGACTCAGAAGTGATATTTTCAAGTTTTTACTAACTTCTGACAAACAGGACGTTATTATTATTATTATTGTTTTCTTTAGTTCCTAGAGGAACACAGGGCTTCAGCTGCAAGTCTCCATTGCGTTCCGTTCTCCGCCAACGTTTTCATCTGGCTCCATGTCTGTCCACATGCTTTCATCTGCTGACCATATGATGTCCTCAGTGTCACCATCGCACTGACGACCAACTCGCCGCCTTCAATTCGGGTTCCACCCGATGGCCTGGCGTGTAATATCACTCACTTGATGCTTTGTTTTTTCAGAATATGGCCAATCCACCTACATTTCTTCCTGCAGATTTGTTGCACAATTGGTTCCTGCTGTATTGGTTCTCTCCCAGAGATCCCTACCTGTTCCTCATGTTTTCTGGCCGGCCATCTGATCTTGAGTAGTATTGAGCGGAGACGGCTGTTGATGAAGGTTTGTGTTTTGTTCGAAGTGCCCTTTGGGACGCGGCGCCGAGTCTCTGATCCGTATAGTAAGTAGCAATGACTTCACACTTGATTTTAAAATCCGGATGTTATTTTTCATGCTGAGTGCTGTTGATCTCCACACAGACTTGAGAGTAATAAGAGCTCGCTTTGCTTTCCAGATCGTCGCTGCTTTGTTATCCTCGTCAGTTTTACCCGCCTGTAGTAGAGACGATGCTTCCCAGGTAGGTAGGTAAGTAGGTGAATGAGGTTGTTTCTCTCAGATTTCTCCCACTTATGCTGACTGATTGCTGTCTGTTGTTATTGCTCTTGCTGTTGGCCAGGACTCTTCATCAATTCTGTTTTCTCTATGTTCACATGAAGTTTTTAACTTCAGGTGAATGGATGCTTTTTCTGCCAACTTGTTGCTTTTCACTTGCATATCTTCCAGTTTGTGGGAAATCAGACATATATCATCGGCGAAGTCCAGATCCTCCAAGTCTCTTTTTGTGTGAGTCCATTTTATGCCTGTTTCCTCATTGCCCACTGTTTGTCGCATTATCCGATCTACTGCAATCGAGAAAGTCATTGGAAATAGTAGGCTGCCAGCCTTGTCTTACTGCCATCTTCACTTCTTCGAAGGATTTCGTAAGTTTCCCGTTGTGGATTACTTGGCATGCAGCATTGTCGTACAGCCGTTGGATGAGATGTATAATTGTCGGTGGTGATCCGTAGTATCGAAGTAGTTTCCAAATCACCTCTCGATCGATGCTGTCTGTCTGCTGAAGGCTTTTTCAAAGTCAATGAAGTTGAGTGAGGTAAAGAGCTGACTGTCTCTCCAAGCTCTGTTCAATGATGATCCGTAGTGTTGCGATTTGATCGATGCATGACTAGTTCCTCATGAATCCAGCCTGTTGCGGTCAAAATGTTTCACCCAGGATCTTGAAAACATAAAACTCTTGAAAAGATTACTCTATAAAAGCCACAATAAAAAAATAAAAACACTAGATAAGACACACAGAGGGAAATTCGTGTTCCAACCAACTTCAAAAATCGTTTTTGAACTTGTTGTTTAAATCCGTAATTTAAATTGAATAAAAAATATCTCCTTGTGTTGCTTCTTACCTCAACCCATGATTCTAGTGACTTTCCAGTCAGTTGATGAAATTCATGTTTAATCGCAGTCATGTCAACTTCACAACGTGAAACGATAATACGAATAAGCGTTCTATCATCCGTTCCAGCTCCTTTCATAGCATATTTGAGTTTTTCAGCGAAAAACAATGGTCGATTATTTACACACGAAACTAAAATATTCGAGGAATCAACAAAAAACAAAATGAAAGAAAATATTCAAATTTGATTAAAGACGAATTTATATTTTAAAAAAAGCTGAGGAAACATACGTAAAACTTTCCCTCCATCCCCATCCTCCTCCTGTTGAATAATGCAATAAGAACACTTTTTGCAGGATATGAATTACCGCTTTTGTCCACATCTATGTGTATTTACTCTTTTACCTGCTCTTGTGGAGCTGTTTATATTGGACGTTGTAAGCGTAATCTCCGAAAACGTGTAGCTGAACACTATCCAGTCTGGTTAATGAAAGGCGAACGTAGAACTGCGAAGTCGTCTATCTGTGATCACCTGTTAGAGTCAGGTCATTTAGCCCCACGTGATTCATCTTTCAAAGTTATCTACATGGCAAAATCGAATCGATCCAAAAGTTTACGTTATCTTCACTTATGCATAGCCGAAGCTTTAGCTATACATGAACAGAAACCTAAATTATGTGTTCAAAAACGTTTTGTCAAACCCCTTTCTTTACCTTGGTCATAGTAATGTTCTTTCTAGTTTTTACTTTATTTTATTTTACCACTTGAATTCTTTCCACTTCACTTCACATATTCATTCTTATCGTAATCGTACTCCGAATTTTTTCAAACTTCTAGACAACACTTGACATTTTTAAAACATTTTTGATTTCAATTCACTTATAAAACAATCTTCAATAATTTTGTAATTTATCCACTTCAACTCTACCCCTTATAACATTTTAATTATCGTTATTCTTATCACACATATATATATGTATATTGACTGAGCAAATATTTAGTGCCACTTAATAACCTTTTTTTCTGTAATATAAATACGACTATACAGCTTGAAAATGAATTCGTTGAAAAGAAATTTCTTCGCTGAACAAAAAACTGTGTTTTTACTTATGGATATGAATTCACTAAGGAATGTATAGAGGACAGTCGATATCGCAAGAGATTTGAAGAGAAATACAGTAGGCTTGACATGGATAAACCACAGTATAGTACTGTCGAGAAGAAACCGGTGTTCCTTAAATTAGGATTCAAAGGTGACGAGGTTGGTGAAAGTACTACCGGACGAATAAAAGATGCAATATCAACGACGTACCCAGATGATAAACTACTCCTGCCGTACAAAACTACCCGTTTAAACACACAATCTAAAGTAGATAAATTACCGGCTCTTGTTAGCTCCGGTTATTGGGAAAGTGTTGTTATAAGAAGACGGAGATTATCTGAAAAACGATGTGATGTGTATTTGCGCTATACGTTTCGACCAACAATCTGATCCCTCACACATTTACTTGTCAAGTCTATATATATGAAAGACAAATTAAGGGCAATTAAATTAAACAAAGTGACAAAAAAGGATTTAAGAATGATTAACACAACTTTTAGTAATCCAATCAAATAAGGATTACCAAGATAGGTGGGCTAAGAGTAATAATAAACTGTTTTTGAATACACCGAGGGGAGGGGGGGCTTAAGCTTACGAATAGCCATATCCTCGGCGTATTTCAATAAGCGCCCTTGACCATTTTTATAGATGACCTTAAAAGCTGAGTTAAAATCAATCGTATGGATCATCTCGATTAGATGTTCGGCTGTAGATGAAGTTGGTAGTCTGATACCTGCGTCTATTGGTTTCACGCAATTCATTTGTTTTTCTAACCATTTCGGGGTATGCTCGCTGTCCCACTCTCACAGGCAAAGCACGATTTTTCAAATATATTGACTTGACAAGTAAATGGGTGAGGGATAAGATTGTTCGAAATGTATAGCGCAAATACACATCACATCGTTTTTCAGATAATCTCCATCTTCTAATAACATTATACAAATTTATAAAAGGGACTAATTGTTATAAAGCTACAATTATATTGATGAATTCACAAGTACATGCGGTAGCAAGTGTGTTGGAACAACTGAGAGACAATTATCTAAAAGGATTGTTGAACATATTCCCGAAAGTCTACGTCTTAGAGGTTCAACAGCATAGCTCCATAGCTCGGCAACTGGCTGACACTCGATACCAAACCAATGTTATGAAATCCTTTAAACTTATGAATATACAAGGCGCTTCAAGACTACTTCGAATTGCTGAAGTTGTGACCAATCGGAGAATGAAATCTGAATTATGTGTGCGAAGAGTGACTATTACCAGCCTATTACTACTACTACCTAGATGCTAAAAGCTGGAAAAACAGCAGGACCAGATAGAATCCCAGCAGAAGCATTGAAAATGGATCCAGAGACAACAGCTGACTTGATGACACCACTACTGGAGAAGGTGTGGGAAGAAAGCAAAGTACCCGAGGATTGGAAGAAAGGATAGTTATTCAAACTACCAAAGAAAGGAAACCTAAGTCAATGCAAGAACTGGCGCGGAATTATGCTCCTGTCCATCCCAAGCGAAATACTAAGCCACATCATCCTGGAGAGAGTGAAACATGTCACCCTGGATGAAAAACTTCGACCGGAACAGGCTGGATTCAGGAGAAACAAGGCATGTGTTGATCAAATCGCCACATTACGGATCATCATTGAACAGAGTTTGGAATGGCAGTCACCTCTCTACCTCACTCAACTTCATTGACATTGAAAAGGCCTTCGACAGCGTCGATCGAGAGGTGCTTTGGCAACTACGTCGCTACTACGGGGTGCCACCGACAATTATACATCTCATCCAACAGCTGTACGACAATGCTGCATGCCGAGTAATCCACAACGGGAAACTTACGGAATCCTTCGAAATGAGGACAGGAATAAGACAAGCTGGTTGCCTACTATCGCCAATGATTTTCCTCATTGCAGTAGACTGGATAATGCGACAAACAGCAGGCAATGAGGAAACAGGCATAAAATGGACCCACACAAAAGACTTGGAAGATCTCGACTTCGCTGATGATATACGTCTGATTTCCCACAAACTGGAACACATGCAAGCGAAAAGCAACAAGTTGGCAGAAGAAGCATCAAACATAGGAAGGAGTTCAAATGAACATAGAGAAAACAGAGGTGATGAAGATTCCTGGGCAACACCAACAACAACAGACAACAATCAGCATAAATGCAAGGAACCTGAAAGAAACAACCTCCTTTACCCACCTGGAGAGCATCGTTTGTACTACAGGCGGAACTGACGAGGATATCAAAACAAGGATCGGGAAAGCAAGAAAAGCTTTCATTACTCTCATGTCTGTTTGGAGGTCAGCAGCACTCAGTGTGAAAATGAAAAATAAGGTCCGGATTTTAAACTCCAATGTGAAGTCAATGCTACTATACGGATCAGAGACTTGCACTGCGCGTCATAAAGAGCATCTCAAACAAACTACAGACCTTCATCAACAGTTGTCTTCGCTCAATACTCAAGATCAGATGGCCAGAAAAGATCAGCAACAGAGATCTCTGGGAGCGAACCAACCCAACAAGAACCGATTGCGAAACAATTAGGCAGGAAGAAATGGAGATGGATTGATTGGCCATACTCTGAGGAAACCATCAAGTGACATCACTAGACAAGCCATTGCTCGAGTGGAACCCGGCAGAATGGGAAGCGGCGAGTTGGTCGTTAGTGCAAGTGTGACTTGTAGGAGGTCATGTGAAGAGGAGATGAAAACGTGTGGGCAGACTTGGAGCGAGGTGAAGACTCTAGCAGAGAACCGAACGCAATGGAGACGCACGTCTGAAGCCCTATGTTCATCTAGGAATTAAAGGATACAATAATTATAACAATTTCACTTTAACTTGTTGAAACTTCATTTTATTCTATTTCACTTCACGTTTGTGTGTGTGTGTGTCATAACTCGGTAAATGCATTCATCTACTCCCTCTCTAATTCTTGATATTTTCTTGACCTTCACTTCTTTCATTTTGGCTGAATAACTTTGCACATGACTTTGTAGTTGTCTCCACTTATGTCTCAATTACCCTAAACATTCTATCACATTCCTCTTTATACAATATGTGTAGGTTTTAGAACAAGGCAAGAACAATGGTTTGTGTAGAATAAAATGGTACCATCATTGTTTATTTCATTGGCTTCTCATCAGCTGTTTACAAGCCAAAGTCATTATTAAGTATATCTACAGTAACAATTTTAACATACTTGCACAGAAAGCATTTTTAAGCAATCAAAAATCGATAGATATCCTTCTTATGTTAACTCCAAGTTTACATGTTACATTGGCGAAACAGAAAGAAGAGCATACCTCCAATTTTCTGAACATGTACTAAAAAGCCTATGTCTCAAGGGAACAAATGCTCTCAATAGTGTAAATGTCAGACATCTTCTTGATAAGGGTCGTGAGGTGGACGTCGCAAGATCATTCAAAATTCTCAATAGACAAAAGAGCTCAGTCCTCCTTAAGTTTGCCGAAGCAATCCCCATCAAACGCCTGAAACATGATTTACGTGTTCAGGAAGAAGCGGTTATCAGTCTTTCCTTGCCCTGATAACTAGATATTTTCATCCTATCTTTCGTCTGATTATGCAATACCGAAAGTTTCCATTGTGTATGATTATTATTGTTTGGGATAAAGTGTTTATTTTTACTACATATATTATTATTATATTATTATTACTGTATGCATACATTGATTGATTGACTTTTGTTTAAAAATGAACTCTCTGCAAGTATCGTTTCTGTAGATAAGCTTATTAATGACTTTGGCCTGTAAGCAGCTGATGAGAAGTCAACGAAATAACCAGTGATGGTACTATTTTATTCTACACAAACCACTATTGTTCTTGCTTCATTGAAATTCATTAATGGGAACAAATGTATGAAGTTTCCGTTTTAGTTATAATCCACTATCTCAACTTCTCATAAACTTCGCACCCTGTCTCCATTATCAACAGTCTATTTTACTCTCTGATAAAATGAACTGGCTACTCAGTTAAAGTAAGTTTAAGTGATTTCACATTTATTGCTTATACAGCTTATTATTCAGGTTGTATGCAGCTGATGAAGATCCTATGAAATGATTGAATGGATTTATATTATCCTGCAAAATGTGTTCTTTTCGCATTATTCAAATTTTCAAGTACTGGTTTCGTAGGGATTTTGTTTTGATTGGATGGAGGATTTCATCATGAGCTGACATCAGTTAGAGAACCATTGGAAAACCACCCAAAGAGTACTGGACAGCTGTGTTGTCCTATTTTGGGACTCTTCTGTAGTACGCACCCACAGGGTTCAGGAAGCGAGCTGAGGTTCTAGTGGGAAGCCGCGACCAGTAAGATGCAGCAGGTTGAAGGTGAGGCAGTAACTCATCTGAGAGGACATTGAGAAGTGGTCGCGCTATGTCGTTAATTGGCAGAAGTTAGAATTCACGGGCTGGTAATTGGATCGGGTCCCAGTGGCTTGACGGTCTACGAGTTCGCCGGCCTTGTAACCAGAAGGTCCTGGGTTCGAACGATGGCGGTGGGTGGGTACTGTCAAAGAGTCCCAAACTAGGTGGGTCGAAACAGCTGTCCAGTACTCCCTGGGTGGTTTTCCAATGGTTCTCTAACTGGTGTCAGCTTATGATGAAATCTTCCATCCAGTTGTTCAAATTTGTCAAGGGAACTAATTGTATCAAGTTCCCCTTAACGAAAGAAAATGATAAAAGCTGTAAATGCTTGGGAGCTATGAGCTTATCTGGAACAGAATTATTGCAGATGAAAACGTCTGTGAAGTTGGATCACCAGCTGTATTACGTAACTAGTCCCCAGTATCGTCTTAGGGAATGAAGATTCATAAGTGAAAATATCCCGTTTAAGATTAATCACGAAATGTCTTCACGAGTTGATCACGGACTGATATCAGTTAGAGAACCATTGAAAACCAAGGAGTACTGGACAGCTGCTGTTTCATCCTAGTTTGGGAATCATCGGCAGTAGAAGTTAGAATTCATGAGCCATTGAATCGGGTCCCAGTGGCTGAATGGTATACGAGCTTGCCTTGTAACCGGAAGGTCCTGGGTTCGAATCCCAGTGGGTGCGTACTGCCGATGATTCCCAAACTAGGATGAAACAGCAGCTGTCCAGTACTCCTTGGTTTTCAATGGTTCTCTAACTGATATCAGTCCGTGATCAACTCGTAAAACATAACTAATCCTTACAAACCAAACTTTTGAAATGTCTTCAGTTAAATAACCAAGAAAAACCAGCATGGAGTACCAGATAGCTGTTTCGTCCCACCTAGTTCGGCACTCTTCATCAGTACGTATCCATGATCACGTGAACGATCGTTCCCAGGGTTTTCAGGTTAGAAGATGAACCCACTGACCGTTTAGCTACTAGTAAGGTGTCCAATGGCCCATGAATTCTAACTTCCACTAATTCGGAGAATTTATTGAGACCACCAAACATTGTCACTCATGGGCAACTGTCTTCATACTCAACTTGGTGAACCACGCTGGTCACAAATTCTCAGTCCTCCCTGATTTTTGATGCCCGTCTAACTGAAATCAATTCGATAACCAAAATTGAAATCAGCATAATTCTTGCAAACCAACATTTAGAAATTGACTGTTTACAGTAGGATTTGTGTCATCAGAAAATCTAAAGCTTATTTGAGGAGAATAGATGAATAGTATTGCTGAAAAACAAAGAAAGGGCATGTGGCAGGTGTGCAGATTTTATCATTAAACAATTTCAGTTTATCTTTATCAATAACAATAAGTAACGGGAATAAAATCACGCAAGCTACAGCCTTTATGTTTACTGAAACAATAGTTATCACGTTATCTGTCACACATCAGATAACTTAAATTTTAAATTTCGTAGAAGTATAACTGCCTTCCGTTTCCCAGTATACTTACTGGGTATGACTCAGAAGTTCAAATAAGCTAGTTGGTGTTGATTAGTCATTAAGAATTAACCAATATCATAAGTTTAATCTTTACTCTCTGTGCTGACTAAATTCCTTAACTAGAGAAGTTCCCAGCCTTATCATCAAGTTAGGTGACTGGCCATGAGAGTGTACTTTGAATCGATATAAGGTAGCTGTAGGCAGCCAGAAGAATGCACTCTACCCAGGCTTTCCTGCTTACTGATATTTGTCAGTAAGGCATATCTTCCAACTCGAAGTTCAGAAATTTCTGTCAATTACTTCAAACTATCTGCCATAAGTGAATGATATACCTCCTAAATATCAGGACCTACAGGTGCACTTTTTCAATACAGAAACTGTTCATGGGAGAGCCACTGGGTTAGAGATAAATTACAGCTAAAGTTCTAGAAAAATCCACTTAATTTAACGCCTCAAACTTAGTTCAATATTAAAATAAGTGAAGAAACCAAATAATAACTAATTTATTACTCAATATTTCTTCATTCATACGTTCCCAGGATTCAAACTTTTCAAGTTTCAATAGAACTTTTATTTCTGCAGGATGAAGTCGCTAGCCTCAAATTAAACCTTCCGTCCTTATCGGGTTTCCTACAGACGAGGCGACGCCTTAGGAGTACACCATTCTCGAATCAAACTTTGATCTCCAATATGGTTGGAGAGTATTCTATCAGTGAACTACCAAAGGACACGATATTCACCTTCTTGTAACCTTAAAGATTCTGTTTAACTCTGAACGAAAAAGTGAGAACAATGTTTCTCACATTTTAATAAATGCCAGCTAAAGTATTAAAGTCAACTATGACCTTAAAACTCATTTGATACAGTGACTGACCAATACCAATGCTAAAGTTAGTGGATTTATAATTGTATAGCCTGATGAAAAATTGATTGAAACCGCAACTGTTCGCTGCAATTATTCTGGTTCTGAAAAAAAATTATGTGGATATTCAAATTAGTGAAGTAATTACCTCAAGAACGGAAGTGTTCACGGCTCTGACTAGACAGCAAGAAGTATCATTTTATCGATTCATAAAAGCGTTAGATAAATTACGAAAACGCAGTGATGCATACAATAACGCGTGAAACTGTTAAGCAACGATTAATGCGTTATTATTATCTTGCTATTATTATTATTATTATGGTTGTTTTCTTTGGTTGGGGATGGGACATGTGGCTTCAACACCACATATTCACTTTGTCCTATTCTCTGAGGTGCTGTTTAGCTGGCCTTAACATTGCCCTGAATCTCATCTCCTTCTCACATGACCCTCTCCAAATCACCCTCAACCAATACGCCAAACTCGTGATTTCCAAATAGAGTTGCACTCAAGCGATTGTCTGGTACGAGATTTCACTCGATGATCTCCTCAGTGACGTGTGCCTGATCCATCTCAATTTTCTTTGGAATATTTGTCGAACAATAGATTCTTAGTTGGTTAGTCGCCAGCCTGAGTTTCTTGTTGCTAATCCATTCTGGCCTGCCATTTGTTCTTCAACATGTGGCCAGTAAAGTCAGCTGTTGATGAAGGTCTGTAGTGGCTTGTTGTTAATGCTTTTGATGACACGCAGTGCAAGTTTCTGACCCATATAGAAGTACTGACCGATTCAACATCAATGCCGAAAATCCGGATTTTGCTTTTTATGCTGAGTTAGTGCAGAAGATTTCCATACTGATTTCAGACTGATAGCGATTAGTCTTTCACATCCGATTCTGGTTTTGAAATCTTAATCCTTGCTATCGCCTATAGTTGAAACGGTGATTTCTAGATAAGTGATGGAAGTAACCTCTTTGGCATTGTCATATAGCACTTGAATGAGCTTGATAAAGATTTGTAGCATGCCACAGTGTTGAAGTAGCTTCCAGATTACATCGTGGTCAATATCATCGAAGGCCCTTCCAAAGTCGATAAAATTTAGGTAAAGATTCGTATTGTCTATTCAACGATGATGATGATGCACAGAGAACACGATCTGCTTTTCCTGAATCCAGTTTTCAGGTATTGATTTTGTAAGGATTTTGCTTGAACTGGTTGGAGGATTTCATCATGAGCTAACATCTGTTAGGGAACCATTGGAAAACCACCACCAGGGAGTACTGGACAGCTGTTTCGTCCCACCTAGTTTGGGACTCTTCATCAGTACGCACCCACCACAGGGCTTTCGAATCCAGGACATTCTGGTTACAAGACGAGTTCGTAGACCAGTAAGCTAATAGTGGTTCTCTAACTGATGTCAGCTCATGATGAAGTCCTCCAATCAATCCAGTTTGTTCCGGTTTGACGGAGTTCTGCATCTTTTATTCTCTCTAAATTGATGTGACTTGGTATCTTACTTGTCGCGGACAAGAGCATTCTACCGCGTCAGTTGTTGCAGAGGCCTAAATCTCCGTTTTCTGGTAGTTTCACAATATTGCCTTTCTTCCAATCAGTAGTTGCCTTGACTTCTTTGCAAACGTTTTGCAACAGTGACATCAGCATATCCACTGTCGTCTCTGGGTCCGTTTTCAGTGCTTCAAGGGGAATTTATTGATTAATATCCAAAACATTCAAAGTAATTATTCCAAAAGTAGAAAGACATAGTTCATGTAAATGCATGAAAACAAAAATGTGAAAAAAAATACCTACCGATAGCAAGTAAAGCTTCAAGTATACAGCCACTCAGTTCAGACTTTAAAGCGCCTTCTATGCCTTTTTTGCTCAAAGTTGAATACTCGTTAAATACGGCTTGCAAATGAGCATGAGATCTTGCGGCAAATATTTGAATGAATCTATTAGAGACAAGGAAAATGGAGAAAAAATGACATAAAACACAGTTCAAGAGTTTTTTTGTTTTTTTCCTACACGTTCCCCTGTGGAACATAGGGTTTCAAGCTAGAGCCAGCTTGAAGTTTCTGTAGCAGTGTTTATTTTACAGGATGGGGTTGCTAGCCTCATGCCCAACCTTTCCTCTTTACCAGCATTATTTCTGGCTCAGCGAGGTAAAGGAGTGCGTCGGCCGGGGATCGAACCCCAGACCATGTGCATGGTTGGCGAGCGTCCTAACCGCTATACCACCGACGCACACTGAAGATATTAGTGTGTTCCCTTGTACAAGACAGTTTAAGCTTTTGAAATGTTATAGATTCAAAGCTTCCATATAAAAAGAAAGGGGAAATGTGAAACAGGGTGTTATTTACAAAACATACAATCTGAAGTGTCTCATAATTTCTGATTAAAAGTTTACACAAATGAGTGTTGAAAGTGTTCAGTTCTAATCTTGTATAAAAACACTTTAAATAGAGAGATAATCTCATCCAAACAAATAACCAAAAACATTGAGGTACCGCACACTCCAAACAGAAGCTATCGTGATTTAGGTGAGAAACAACCATTGCTTTGTGTGCAAAAGAAACAAGTCCAACTAGTCACTATAATTGCTTTGGCCGGCCTTCAGTGGAGACTATAAATTCATGAATTTGTATTATTATCTTTCTTAATTTCTCTGTCTGATATTCAGTACGTATTGTTATTTGATTGGACACTAGTCAGTAATTAGTGTGATGTGTTTGGTCCTTTCTTTGGTGTTGACTGAATTCTATCAGTCAAGTTTGCAATGTGGCCACTACTATTCTAGGTGGCTCACCATCTTGGTACACTCTGAATTGTTGTCACTCATTAGTCAGAAAGGCGTATCTGCGACCATGAGATTCAAACCCGCATCAGATACGCGTCGCTGACGACTGCCAACTAGCACGAAACCTAGGTCTCAGCAGGGCTTCCTGCCGATTGCCTCGAACCATCCAATGTCACCAAATCAATGTGTACCTTGATGGCGAGCTACCTAGAATGGTGGTAACATCGCAAACTTGACTGGTAGAATTCAATCTGCACCAAAGAAAGGACTAGAAACATCATACTAGTTACTGGTGTCCAATCAAAGTATCCAGTACAGTCTTACAGGAGGTCAGTCGCAAGCTCGAATAGCTCAGTGGTAACGTCTCTGACTGCAGCTCTCACTGGGTGACGTGGGTTCGAATCTCAGAAAGGAACTTGAGTTCCTTCGAGGTTGTAGATACGCCTTGCTAACTGGTGAGTGCCAACTAGCACGAAACGTAGTTGGTGGAAGGCTTCCTGTAACCTCATTGCCTCCAACAATCTAATATCATCAAAGGTGTATTGTTATGTAAGTGCTATTGAACTGTAATCCATTTGTATTATTGATTCCGTGTTATTTAAATAACATTAATGTTGTTCATAACACTAATTCATTCATTCGCTA
>OX235274.1:138130467-138166937 GCA_944472155.2 Trichobilharzia szidati | reverse complement strand
TATGATATGGAGGAGATCGTGTGAAGAGGAATTGAAACAGTATGGATTAACATGGATGCAGGTGAAAAGTACAGCAGAAGAGAGAAGCAAGTGGAGACGTGCAGTTGAAGCCCTATGTTCCACTAGGAACCCAAGGGAACAATAATAGTAATAATCTGACAGCAATATATGCAAAGTTAATCACACTTCATGCGGTAATAATACTTTTTAGTAAAAGAAAAAATGGAAACTTATTGTGACGGCTACCTTTGTGTGCTGAATCTTTTGTGTAACCATATCGTACATTCATTCTACATCTTAATGGTAACTGGAGGATTCAAACACAGGACTCTAGGATTCGTAGCAGTTCCTAATTTATGTCCTGAAGATCAACCTTGAAATCACGTGAGTGGAGCATATTTTTGGATCTTATCCCATTCACTAAGGCTTGAACAACCTAATGTTACCATTAGCTTTGTCTTGCCTTTCTGATCCTGATTTTGAAATCTCATTCGATCCTTCCTGGACAAATGAAGGAATTATTATAATATTATTATTGTATCCTTTAATTCCTAGAGGAACATAGGGCTTCAGCCGTGCGTCTCCATTGCGTTCGGTTCTCTGCTAGAGTCTTCACCTGGCTCCATGTCTGCCCACACGTTTTCATCTCCTCTTCACATGACCTCCTCCAAGTCACCCTGTCACTGACGACCAACTCGCCGCTTCCTTTTCAGGTTCCACTCGAGCAATGGCTTGTCTAGTGATGTCACTTGATGGTTTCCTCAGAGTATGGCCAATCCATCTCCATTTCTTCCTGCCTATTTGTTTCACAATCGGTTCCTGGTTGGTTCGCTCATTGCCAGAGATCTCTGTTGCTGATCTTTTCTGGCCGGCCATCTGATCTTGAGTATTGAGCGAAGACAACTGTTAATGAAGGTCTGTAGTTTGTTTGAGATGCTCTTTATGACGCGCAGTGCAAGTCTCTGATCCGTATAGTAGCACTGACTCTTCACATTGGAGTTGAAAATCCGGATCTTATTTTTGATGCTGAGAGTTGTTGACCTCCACACAGACTTGAGAGTAGTGAAAGCTTGTCTTGCTTTTCCGATTCTTGCTTTGATATCCTCGTCAGTTCCGTCTGCCTGTAGTTGAAACGATGCTTCCCAGGTAGGGTAGGTAAAAGAGGTTGTTTCTTTCAGGTTCCTCCCATTTATGCTGATTGTTGTCTGTTGTTGTTGTTGCTGTTGTTGGTGTTGCCTGGGAATCTTCATCACCTCTGTTTTCTCTATGTTCACCTGAAGTCCTATCTTTGATGCTTCTTCTGCCAACTTGTTGCTTTTCGCTTGCATATCTTCCAGTTTGTGGGAATTAACCTCTTTTAAATTTCTACAGTTGATGGTAATTGTTACTGATTTTTGTTGCTGTTATTCGGTTATCTTCATCACCTCCATCTCATTTATGTTCATGTGGAATCCTTGTCTTCTCTGCCTGCTTCTTCAGCGGAATTGTCGATTTTTGCCTGTAAGTCTTCCAGTTTGTGTGATATTAGAAATAAATCAATCCGCGAAATCCTGATTCTCTACAGTCTACTTATCTATATGATGGGGAGATTTGTAGCTCAGTGATGATTTTGATGTGGTTGTGTTATCTAGCTGATAGTTAATTTACTCTCACCCCATTAGGTCAGCGCATACTTCAATTTGAATTGAAGTGAGCTTTTAGATTCCCCGATACCGGTGACTTGGCGTGATTGGTTGTTTTAGTGTGTTTTCACACCTTCAGGCTACTTGTATTGGAACTGATTGCTTCTTTGACTTGAACTTTGACCCTTTGTGTGTGAGGTTTCTTTCTTATCGGCTGATAAATTTTGTCAATCTTGATGTGTCTATTGATTGATGATTCACTGGAGTGCTCTTACACAGATCAAATACTGAATTACAACAGCAACAATCCAATAACACACAAAAAGAGATGCATACATTATTCCAGAGGGCCAGTCAGGACTCATCGCAGCACTCCCACCTTAAGAAATATTGAAGAAAGATATCTCATGGACGTCTTCCAAAAGAATGGATATCCACGGAATTTCATCAAAAGGCATATACCTCCAAGCCAACCTATCAAAAGAAAAGCCCCCAAGGAAAGCAAAAAGAAAGTCGCCTGCCATATATAAAGGATATTTCAGAAATCACTGCAAGACTCGTCAAACCTTTAGGAATTGACGTCGCACACAAACCAACAAAATCATTCACTCAATTCTATATCACCAAAAGACTCAACAACGAAAGACATCAATTTGACTGGGACAACGTTCAATATTAGAAGAGGAAAAACAAGAATGCTAGAGAATTAGAGTGAAACACATTAAAACAACCAATCACGCCCAGGCCCGGAGAGATGATTACTAAACTCGTGGAGAAATCTGAAAGCTCACTTCAATTCAAATTGAAGTATGCGCTGAAGATGTCACCTAGTGGGGTGATGAAAGCTTCGCAAATTAACTATCCAGCTCAGTACTACTTATCTGTGCAACGTATTCGTGTTTTCCTGCTCTCCACAGTCTGACGCACAACCCAGTCCACCGCAATTACGAATATCATCGTGGGGGATAATAGGCAGGCAGCTTAGTCCTGTATTAACTTCAAACGCCTTCCTGAGTTTTTCGTTGTGGATCACCTGACACGTGGCACTGTCATACAGCTGTTGAATGAAGGTCACAAAGATTCGGAGTATTGCACGCCATAGTGTTAAAATAGTCACCAAATTACTTAACAGTAAACACTAGCTGTCGAAGGCCTTTCCATTTCATCAGAGAGTAAAATAACCTGTTGACAATGGAGACAGGGTGTGAGGTTAACGAGAAGTTAAGACAGTGAATTATAACCAAAACAGAAACATTTTAATATATTGTACAAAGAAGAATGTGGTGGAATGTTTTTGGGTAATTCAGACATAAATGGAGACAACTACACAGTCATGTGCAAAATTATTCAGCCAAAATGAAAGAGGTGAAGGTCACGAAAATATCAAGAATTAGACAGGGAGTAGATGAATGCATTTACCGAGTTATGAACACACACAAACACAAACACAAGGTGAAATAAAATGAAATGAAGTTTCAACAAGTTAAAGTGAAATAGTCAGTGCTTATCAAGGTAGTAGTAGTAGTAGTAAATAGGCTGGTAACAGTCTCTTTTTGACATATAATTCAGGTTTCATTCTCCGATTGGTCACAGATTCAGCAATTCGAAGTAGTCTTGAAGTGCCTTGTGCGTTCATAAGTTTAAAGGATTTTACTGTATTGGTTTGGTATCGTGTGTCAGGTGCCAGGTGCCGAGCTATGGAGCTATTGAATGCTGCTGTACCTCCAAAACATAGACTTTTGGTAATATGTTCAACAATCCTTGTAGATAACTGTCTCTCAAAATCAATATTTTTTTATTGATTGTGGTCATCAGAGTTTCGGAAAACATTTGGGCCTAATGTCATCTTAATAATAATAATTCAATGCTTTATTCCAAAATAGTACTTCTGATACAGAATGGAATTCTCAGCATTTCACTACAGTATTGCATCCAGTTAGTACATTATCAATAAATAGAATTCTACATAGATTATGGTTAGTTCAGTTGCTTTTGACAACAACATATTAGCATGTCGGTAGCAAAGCCAAAAGTGAACAGATGTTTGAAGGTGTTAGTAAAGTAGATATTAGCATATTTACTGGCGTAAGCGAAATGAATAAAGTGTAAAACGAAGAAAATGTTAATATTGTAAGGAAGAGAGGGACAAAACAGCACATAACCAAAAAAACAAAGAAAGCAAAAGGAAAAGAAAGCAATAAAACATTGTACTTATAAATGATATGAGTTGGAAAGTCGAGATCCAATTGTTCTACTGACTGTTTAATAAGTTATAAGTTTCACGCCTAATGCTTTCTTTATCGCACAGAACACGAGCTAAGTAGGGTATGGTTGAGTTTTTGTACTTGCTGGTGCGAGCATATAGTTTTCTATATTGGCTTCTGGTTCTGCCTGATGAGATGCAAGGGGAGAGTTGTGAATGAAGAGGGTGGTGTGAGTTAGATAAAATGGATTTGGTCTATTTTTCACATGAGTCCAAGTGCCTGTCGACCAGAATATTAACGAGCTGGTTAAGTGGCACGTTGCTTACCCTGC
The DNA here is from genome assembly GCA_944472155.2 of Trichobilharzia szidati. Taxonomy (NCBI): domain Eukaryota; kingdom Metazoa; phylum Platyhelminthes; class Trematoda; order Strigeidida; family Schistosomatidae; genus Trichobilharzia; species Trichobilharzia szidati. Next base: position 138,162,780 of record OX235274.1, on the reverse strand, counting down.
TGACAACCTTTAACATCCTGCGTAATATGTTATAGTCTTTCTTCAGTAGCCCTGGAAAAACTTAGGAGGAACAATAGAGAATAATAAGCAGAATGCGAGAAATAACGAATTGTAGGAGTAAGGGTTGGGTAATACCAGAATGTCTTAACTTCTTGATGTAGAAGGTAAGACGAAATATTTTCTTAGAAATCATCAAGATGTGAGACGACCAGGAAAGACTAGCAGATAGAATAACGCCTAGGTATTTAATTTCCGATTTGGTTTCTATTTCAATGCCGTCTATGTTGCATACCTCGTGAGTGCTAACCAGTTTGTTTAGGTCGGATTTATGCCTAAAGGTGAAATTGACTGTTTGACATTTAGAGGGATTTAAGGTAAGACCGTTTTCCTTGGACCACTGGCTGATTTCTGATAAAAAGCCATTTAGTTTGGAGCAGTCACTTTGACACTTGACAGGCAAAGATACAGTCAGATCGTCAGCATATTTAACAAAATTAATGCCATTTGAAGATGGTAAGTGATGTAGAAAGAAAGAAAAGAGAAGTAGGGAGAGTACAGCATCTTGGAGGACACCAGCTTCAGTGAGCATAGCAGAGTAGGATTTATCTTTATATACAGTGTACTGCATTCTGTTTGAGAAATAGGAATGCAACCAATTTGTGACCCAGGTCGAAAGCGACCAGTCACTGTAAAATCTGCAGGTTGATCGTCAAGTTAGTCAATCAATATACTAACACAAAAAGAAGAAACACTTGTGTTTTATTTTCTTAACAAAATAGTCAGAGCGAACAATTGTCGATTTTCAGTAAATTCTTCTTCTTCAGGCTCTACCATTGCAAAACCATTACTTTAGTTTAAGCATTTAGTAGCCGGCTAGCCAGTGAAGGCAAATTAGAATCATACCAGTAATGTGTATTGTGGAACAAGTATAAAATGGGATGGAACAATAGTCAGAAATACGTTATTTCCAACCTTGAACTTATGTCTAGCCCACCTCATTGATTGGTTTATTTTCTGTAGTATTCATATTGTCTCACACACCACTGATTACACTCACCCTCGAAACCTGTACTTTTGTTGACTATATATATATATATACCTGTGTTTTATATATATCCAAACCTAGTTCACTTTAACAGTTTGAAAAAAGTTTGTCATTGTGATTTACATTATAATAAAGGTTTTTGTATTTCCCAATGAATGAAAAACAAAACGATACTGTTTTTACTGACGTTTCGCTATTTAATGCTGCTGCTAATAGCTTTATCAAAGTATTATTAAACCGGAATTTACAAAATCTCAACATATATATAACAAACAGTTAGGGGGTGAGAAAATAGACATAGGTCAAGTTAAAGGGACATATTGAAAGTAAAAATAGCAATGAAGATCACTAAACCAAATAACAAAGGTAATAGTACATCTGTTTTGATATCAAAACAAAGTTTACTAACTTGATCATCGTTCGTCAGTATAGGGTCACTTTTCGTTGTCAAGTTAGTCAATTGGTAAAGATAACAAAATCAAGTGTAGATTGTTGGATTTGATCAGTGTTTAAAATTATAAAGGCAGTGTGTGTTTACGTAGTGAAATTGCTTATCACATTCGTGCTGATTTTGTCACTTCATAGGGGAGGGAGGTGTTGTAACCAGGTCAGATTCTGTTTTAGTCCATCATTCGTGTTAAGGCAATTTGGATTCCACTTGATATGAAGTGCTTCTGATGATATTAGACGTTCTTTGTGATTTCTGAAATTTTTCTGGATGATTTCAGTACTGTCAAAATCAATTTTGTGACCTGATTCTATAGTGTGTAGACCACCAATGGCTGATGATTTTTCAAGTTTTTCTAGTTCAACCGGATTTCTCGGTGATCGAACAGATGCTCTACGGTGTTCATTTCCTCTGATTTTGATTTCTATCTCGCGATGTTTGTCCGATGTATATCGCATCACATTCCAAGCAAGATTTCATTTTATAGACACAATTAGATAGAGAATCTTTAGGGATCTGGTCTTTTATATGAACAAGGTTGTTTCGTAGTGTGCCTGATGTTTTAAAGAAAACTCTAATGTCGAGCTGATTGAGTACTCTTCTGATATCATCTGACGTCTCTGCTGTATATGGAATGACAACTGTCGAGGTCCATATTTTCGGAATACGTTTTCAACCATACTTAATGTCAGTGTTGATTTTGTTGATGAAGTTCCATGGGTAGTTTTTTTGCTTGAGAGTTTCAGTAATGTTTGATATTTCTTCTTCTTTTCCTTTCTCGTCGGTTATCAGAGAGTGTGCTCGTCTAAGAAGACTTGAAACAACTGAAATCTTTGGGCTGATGGGGTGTGATGACTTGAAGTCTAAATATTTATTTGAGTGGGTTTTCTTCCTGAATATGGATATACTAAAATGTCCGTTTTCCCTGCTCTTAAGTAGTGAGGCAGTCTATAAATGGTAGTTCACCGACGTCTGATTCTGCTTCCGAAGTGAATTGGATTCTGGGAGATGCACAGTTTTTTACCTTTAAATAAAGGATAGAAGTTGTGTGTGTGCAGATATTCAACACAGACGCTGTTGCACTGTGGTATTACAGAAATTGTAAATGGTATTGGGGGAGTACAACGATTCACATAAATAGAAAGGAGGTAAATGTATGCTGCATAATTGAACTGAATGAGTTAAAGAGAGTGAATGAACTTTAATTGCGTTTATACTAAGATGGAGACTGTGAAGAATAGTTGAAACAGTATGGACTAACATGGATGCAGGTGAAAAGTACACAGAAGAAGAGCAAGTGGAGACGTGCAGTTGACTATGTTCCACTAGGAACCAAAAATAATTATTAATTGTAATGAAATAACAACTGGGTCTCATAGTTCAGTTGATAGATCGTTGGACTAGTAATATGGACAGCGCTAATTGGAATCTTATCGCAACTGAGATTTTGATTTCACCTTTAATCATTGCTCAATTGATATGAAGAATAACAGTCTGTAAGCTACCCCAGGATATCTCAGACAGTCTTAACAACAAAATAATTTATTATACATTACTTTTGACGTTATTTCATTTTTTGGGATACTCCCCAACTACGCAAATAATTCGATTCCTGGTCATTGAACTCCTGAACCTTGTTTGACTGGTAGTAAGCCGGATAAAGAGGGCAATTAGGGCGTGTGGCTAGTGACTTCACTTCATGAAAACACTACCGCTAGCAAAACTTCAAAGCTTGAATCCCTGCAGTCTACTCGGAATACAAAGAATATGTTCTTTTCTAAAGAATTAATAATAAAAATCAATGCGACTACCTAAGATGACTAACTTTGAGAGGGATCAACAAGAGGATCCAGTCCAAAGCACCTTCTAGATAACTATCTCAGTGTTCCACTGACTGATTCAGTTGACTTCTACAAATAATTTAATCATTTAATTGGTGGATGGTAACTAGCAGTGGAATCCAGGATAACGCGCATTTCATCCTATTTGGGACTCGTCAGCCACTGAATGTACCTGCATTCCCCAGTGAGTGATGATGTTCCCACCGAGGCTCGAACCCATTCAGTTCCCATAGGTTCAAACGCCAAAGCATTATCCACTAGACCACTTGGGCCACGAAAGCCATCTCTTGTTCAACGGGTCATATTAATTATTTAATTGAATTTTAGATTTTCCTGTCGACTGACTGGACCGAAGAGCTCCTCAGTCACAGGTTGAAGCATCTGCACAAGAAGCCGACATGTCAACCTGAGACCGAGGAGCTCTTCGGTCCAATCAATCGACGGGAAAATCTAAAATTCAGTTAAATAATTTAAACATTGCAAGACTGATAAATGGAAGTTAGCGGTCTAACCCTTTCTATGATGCAGATTTTCCCTTCCATGTAACATTTCGTCAACTAACAGCCGACATTCCAATTGTGTAGTTCAAAGGTAGATTACAAGTTAGCTACAAAGAAGGCTTGAGGTCGATTCTCGGCTGACGAACTGATGAAACCTGGTCTAGCCATTAGTAACTCTGCAAAAGAGGAGAGGTTTGGGGGTAACACACCACTAAATCTTCAAAAGCTTGCAGCCTTATACTCCCCTCAGTATGCAAATTAATGAGTATAAGGAAATTTCAGGTATGCGGATGACGTCCAGTAGAGCTTGATGTTTGTTACAGAGAAATGCTCCAGTGGTATAGCGGTTAGGACGCTCGGCGACCATGTAAATGGTCCGGGGTTCGATCCCCAGCCAGCGCACTCCTTTACCTCACTAGGCCAGAAATAAAGCTGGTGAAGAGGAAAGGTTGCGCATGAGGCTAGCAACCCCATCCTATAAAATAAACACTGCTACACAAACTTCAAGCTGGCTCTAGCTTGAAGCCCTATGTTCCACTGGGGAACGTGAAGGAATAAAAAAAACAGTGAAATGCTCCTCTTCATATCTGTCAGTATAACTTGACTCCACACCGTATTTTTGGTTCAAGTATGGAATTTCCAGCATATAATATCGGTAGCCCAATTTTGCAGGCCGACCATTGATATCGAGTGTGCGTCAGCAGAGGATCGAACCCCATGTGCATGGTCGGCAAGAGTCCTGACGGCTGTGACACTGACTAACACGAAAACACCAGTAAGATGAACAGCTGTATGTAAAAACAACTCAGTTAGAATAGATTGTCAGTCGCTTCTTTAAAAGCCATTGATATATAATTAAAAAGGTAGAGCTATTTGTAGACTTTCACACATTCTAAATCATTGGAATTTAAGCGTCATAATTTAGCGTTCGTTTTTAGAAACAAAAAATCTCACTGCAGTCTAGTTAAAACCTTTTTATCGTATGATATAATTATAAAAAACGCATACCTTATGTTACGAAGTTCCATTTCAGCATTCAACTGATAAGAGCTAAAGTCAGTAACACCATTTCTGAATGCTTAATAATAATAATAATAATGATAAAATCATGCGAGGTTTTGTTTTTCAACATTACCTCTTGGCAACCCGAAAAGTGTCTTTGTGTTGTCCAATAACCATAAATCAATGTGTGACTATGAAGGAGGATAATATCGTAAGTTTTAGTCGCGTTTTCATAGTGAAAACGTGTATATTTATTCAATATAAATCAATTTATGAAAAATTTGAAAAAAATATCTTCTCTAGTGAAATGAGACAGTAACTCATTGAAGAAGACATTGCGAAATGGTCGCACTGTGAATTGGCAGAAGTTAGAATTCATGGACTGGCAATTGGATTGGGTCCCAGTGGCTAAGTGGTCTACGAGCTCGCTGGCCTTGAAATCACAAGGTCCTGGGTTCGAACCTCTTGGCAGTGGGTGCGTACTGATGAAGAGTCCCAAACTAGGTGGGACGAAACAGCTGTCCAGTACTCCCAGTTGGTTTTCCAATGGTTCTCTAACTTGAACAAAGCAAGAACAACAACTGTACCAGGATTATATGAGCTCATCTTTTATTATTTCGAGGATTCTTCTAAACACAGAAAAGCGACCTGGAGGGCGGTTTATCTTAACTCCAAAAGCTTCTGCCCTATAAGTTACAAAAAGGGATTGGTGAGAACATTATTTGATTGTGTAAGGAAGCTGTGTTCAAAAGAAAAGATTGAGGAAGAGCTATCCATTGTGGAGAAATGTCTACGCGACAACTGTTACCCACAAAAGTTCATCGACAAGTATGGTAGACGTCATGTTGAAAAAGTGAAAAGCAGCACAGTAGAGAAAAAGCCTATCATTCTGCAGCTTGCATTCAAAGGTGATGATACTGCTAGTAGAATAAGATGCAGACAGAACGCTGCCCTGAAAAGAACATATCCAGCCGCCAAGCTTGTATGTGTTTATCAAACAACTAGTTGTTTGAGACAATCTGAAGTGGACAAATACTCACCTCATGTTACCTCCAACTGTGTCTACCAATTTACATGTAAGTGCCAAAGCACATACATCGGAAGAACAGAGAGAAGGGTTATTGTCCGCATTTCTGAACACATACGAAAGAATCTGAGACTGAAAGGTCCGCAAGCATTAAACAGTGCGACTGCGCCGGTCATAATGTAGACAACTTGAATTCATTCAAAATAATCAACAAGCAAAAGAAACCTAACTTGCTACGCTTTGCTGAATCAGCTGCTATCAAACGACTTAAACCAAATCTATGTACGCAGAAAGAGACAGTGGTGAATCTTGCACTGCCCTAATGATAACAAAAACTATACAACTTTTATGAGTCACCCTTTTTCTTGTTTAGAAAACTCTACTCTCTCATCTAAACATGACTCACCCTACCTTGTTCTTTTCTCTTCTTTTTTCTATTGGCTATTAGATAAAACATTTTCTTTAGTTACGTAATCTACTTTCTGTTATGCTCTTTCTAACTAAACCGTGTTTCTATACACACATATATATATACGCAACTCCGTTTTTTGTTTCCAAGCCTAATTGTCTAATTATTCTATAAATAGTCAGTGCTTGTAACTCTTAATTAGTTAAATCATTCCCGACTAATGTTACTTTTACTTCCTACCAACTACTCCTTGTGATCTTGGAAAAGTATGTTCAAATCTTCAATGTAATTCATATTTTTCATCGTTCAGGTTGTAACCAGTTGAGAAGAATCCTCGAAATAATAAAAGACGAGGTCATATAATCCTGGTACAATTGTTGTTCTTGCTTTGTTCAAGTTTATTAATGGGAAGAATTGCATGAAGATTGTCTAACTGATGTCAGCTCATGATGAAATCCTCCATCCAATCGAACAAAATCCCTACAAAATCAATACTTGAAAATGTTATTCCTTTCAAGTTTACGAACACGGTGCAGAAAAAAACCACGAATTAATCCTTGAGAAAGACTGGTAGGATAGAGGAAGAAACTACACCGGATGAAAGGCGTCATGTTTTCTGAGTTACCACCACGCCACTTATCACCAGTGATATTCTTGATCGTGCAGAAGACTCTGGAAGTGAAGAAGAAAGGCATATGTTGAACTGAAAAGAAGATACTGCAAGATTTGAACTTCTCTGGTGATTTACGACCAATTTCATCCAAACTTTGAGACCTACAGGCAAAACCAGCAAGTTGGTAGAAGAAGGAGAGAAGACAGAATATCAAGGGAATACAGAAATGATAGGGATGATGAAGATATCCAGGCATCAACAACACAAGGGAAAATATCATGCAATAAACTCGTCTGAAAATTCTGTACATTTTTATAAATACTGTCCAGAATAAAGATGTTGTCTACTACTTGCTAAGTGATTTTTAAGAGTGTGTTGGTTGGGAATCGAACCGTGGACCACGTAGGCAGTTGGCGAACACTTTACCTCTGGAACCCCGAAGCGTATACATATTGTTTAAGACATAATCATAATCAGTTGGAGATTATTTAACAAAAGAATGGTTACTGAACAAAGAATACTTTTTTTGATAACCTGCTCTTCATCAGGTTCTACAGTTATATATACATAATAGTAAATGAATGAATTAGTGTTATTAACAACAACTTAATGTTGTTTAAATAACATTGAATCAATAATACAAATGGATTACAGTTCGATAGCACTTACATAACAATACACTTTTGATGATATTAGATTGTTTGAGGCAATGAGGTTACAGGAAGCCTTTCTGAGATTCGAACCCGTGTCACCCAGTGCTGCAGTCAGAGACGTTACCACTGAGCTATTCGAGCTTGCGATTGACCTCCTGTAAGACTGTACTGGATACTTTGATTGGATACTAGTAACTACTATGATGTTTCTAATCCTTTCTTTGGTGCAGATTGAATTCTACCAGTCAAGTTTGCTATGTTACCACCATTCTAAGTAGCTCGCCATCACGGTGCACATTGATTTCATGATATTGGATGGTTGGAGGCAATCTGCAGGAAGCCCTGCTGGGAACTAGGTTTCGTGTTAGTTGTCACTCGCCAGCAAAGCGTATCTGACGCGGGTTTGAATCTCAGGGTCGCAGATACGCCTTTTTGACTAATGAGTGCCAACAATTCAGAGTGTACCAAGATGGTGAGCCACCTAGAATAGTAGTGGCTACATTGCAAACCTGACTGATAGAATTCAGTCTACACCAAAGAAAGGACTAGACACATCACATTATTTACTAACGTCCAATCAAATAACAATACACTGAATATCAGACAGAGAAATTAAGAAAGACAACAATACCATTTCATGAATTTGTAGTCTCCACTGAAGGCCGGCCAGGGCAGTAATATTGGCTGGTTGGACTTGCTTCTTTTGCACACAAAAGAATGGCTGTTCCTCACGTGAATCACGACAGCCTCTGGTGTTTAGAGTGTGCGGTACCTCGATGTTTTTGGTAATTTATTTCAATGAGATAATCTTTAGATTTCATAAGTTTTTATACAAGATTAGAACTGAACACTTTCAACACTCATTTGTTTGAACTTTGAATCAGAATTATGACACAATTCAGATTGTATGTTTTGTAAATAACACCCTGTTTCACATTTTCACATTCCCTTTATATGGAAGCTTTGAATCTATGACATTTCAAAAGCTTAAATTTGTCTTCTACAAGGGAACACACAAATATCTTCAGTGTGCGTCGGTGGTATACCGGTTTGGACGCTCGCCAACCATGCACATGGCCTGGGGTTCGATCCCCGGACGCACTCCTTTACCTCGCTAAACCAGAAATAATGCTGGTAAAGAGGAAAGATTGGGCATGAGGCTAGCAACCCCATCCTGTAAAATATACACTGCTACACAAACTTCAAGCTGACTCTAGCTTGAAGCCCTATGTTCCACCGGGGAACTTGTAGGAAAAAAACAAAAAAAAACTCTTGAACTGTGTTTTTATGTCATTTTTTCTGCCTTTTCCTTGTCTCTAATAGATTCATTCAAATCTTTGCCGCAAGATCTCATGCTCATTTGCAAGCCGTATTTAACGAGTATTCAACTTTGAGCAAAAAAGGCATAGAAGGTGCTTTAAAATCTGAATTGAGTGGATGTATACTTGAAGCTTTACTTGCTATCGGTAGGTATTTTTTTTCCACATTTTTGTTTTCATGCATATACATGAAGTATGTCTTTCTACTTTTGTAACAATTACTTTGAATGGTTTGGATATTAATCAATGAATTCCCCTTGAAGCACTGAAAACAGACCCAGAGACGACAGTGGATATGCTGATGTCACTGTTGCAAAACGTTTGCAAAGAAGTCAAGGTAACTACTGATTGGAAGAAAGGCAATATTGTAAAACTACCAAAAAACGGTGACTTAGTCCTCTGCAACAACTGGCGTGGTAGAATGCTCTTGCCCGCGCCAAGTAAGATACTAAGTCGCATCAATCTAGAGAGAATAAAAGATGCAGAACTCCGTCAAACCGGAACAAACTGGATTGATTGGAGGATTTCATCATGAGCTGACATCAGTTAGAGAACCGCTATCAGCTTACTAGTCTACGAACTCGTCTTGTAACCAGAATGTCCTGGGTTCGAAACCCCTGTGGTGGATGCGTACTGATGAAGAGTCGCAAACTAGGTGGGACGAAACAGCTGTCCAGTACTCCCTGGTTATGGTTTTCCAATGGTTCTCTAACAGATGTTAGCTCATGATGAAATCCTCCGACCGATTCAAGCAAAATCCCTACAAAACCAATACCTGAAAACTGGATTCAGGAAAAGCAGATCGTGTTCTCTGCGCATCATCATCATCGTTGAACAGACAATGCGAATCTTTACCTAAATTTCATCGACTTTGGAAAGGCCTTCGATGATCTGGAAGCTACTTCAACACTGTGGCATGTTAGAAATCTTTATCAAGCCCATTCAGCTGCTATATAACGATAGCAAAGATGTTACTTCCATCACTTATCTGGAAATCATCGTTTCAACTATAGGCGATAGGAAGGATTAAGATTTCAAAACCAAAATCGGATGTGAAAGACTAATCTTCATCAGTTTGAAATCAGTGTGGAAATCTTCTGCACTAACTCAGCATAAAAAACAAAATCCGGATTTTTGAGATTAATGTTTAATCAGTTGGTCCTTCTGTATGGGTCAGAAATTCGCACTGCCCGTCACCAAAAGCATTCCCAACAGGCCACTACAGACCTTCATCAACAGCTGACTTTACTGGCCACATATTGAAGAACAAATGGCAGGCCACAAGGGATTAGCAACAAGAAACTCAAGCTGGCGACGCACCAACCAAGAATCAACTGTTCGACAAATATTCCGGAGAAAATTGAGATGGATCGGGCACACGTCACTGAGGAGATCATCGAGTGAAATCTCGTACCAGACAATCGCTTGAGTGCAACTCTATTTGGAAATCACGAGTTTGGCGTATTGGTTGAGGGTGATTTGGAGAGGGTCATGTGAGAAGGAGATGAGAGATTCAGGGCAATGTTGGGGCCAGCTAAACAGCACCTCAGAGAGTAGGACAAAGTGAATATGTGGTGTTGAAGCCACATGTCCCATCCCCAACCAAAGAAAACAACCATAATAATAATAGCAAGATAATAATAACGCATTAATCGTTGCTAAACAGTTTCACGCGTTGATGTATGCATCACTGCGTTTTCGTAATTTATCTAACGCTTTTATGAATCGATAAAATGATACTTCTTGCTGTCTAGTCAGAGCTATGAACACTTCCGTTCTTGAGGTAATTACTTCACTAATTTGAATATCCACATAATTTTTTTTCAGAACCAGAATAATTACAGCGAACAGTTGTGGTTTCAATCAATTTTTCATCAGGCTATACAATTATAAATTCACTAACTTTAGCATTGGTATTGGTCAGTCACTGTATCAAATGAGTTTTAAGGTCATAGTTGACTTTAATACTTTAGTTGGCATTTATTAAAATGTGAGAAACATGGTTCTCACTTTTTCGTTCAGAGTTAAACAGAATCTTTAAGGTTACAAGAAGGTGAATACCGTGTCCTTCGGTAGTTCACTGACGGAATACTCTCCAACCACGTTGGAGATCCAAGTTCGATTCGAAACTAATGTACTCCTAAGGGGTCGCCTAGTCTTTGGTAAACTTCGTGAAGATGGAAAGTTTGGTTTGAGACTAGTGACCTCATCCTGCAGAAATAACAAAAGTGCTATTGAATCTTGAAAAGTTTGAATCCTGGGAACGTATGAATGAAAAAATATTGAGTAATAAATTAGTTATTATTTGGTTTCTTCACTTATTTTAATATTGAACTAAGTTTGAGGCGTTAAATTAAGTGAATTTTTCCAGAACTTTAGCTGTAATTTATCTCTAACCCAGTGGCTCTCCCATGAACAGTTTCTGTATTGAAAAAGCACACCTTTAGGTCCTCATATTTAGAAGGTTTATCATTCACTTATGGCAGATAGTTTGAAGTAACTGCCAGGGATTTCTGAACTTCGAGTTGGAAGATATGCCTTACAGACAAATATCAGTAAACAGGAAAACCTGGGTCCAGTGCATTCTTCTGGCTGCTTAAAGCTACCTAATATCGATTCATAGTGCACCCTCATGGCCAGTCACCTAACTTGATGATAACGCTGGGAACTTGTCTAATTAGGGGATTTAGTCAGCATAGAGAGTAAAGATTAAACATATGATATTGGTTAATTCCTAATGACTAATCAACACCAACTAGCTTATTTGAACTTCTGAGTTATACCCAGTAAGTATACTGGGAAACGGAAAGTAGTTATACTTCTACGAAATTTAAAATTTAAGTTATCTGATGTGTGATAGATAACGTGATAACTATTGTTTCAGTAAGCATAAATGCTGTAGCTTGCGTGATTTTATTCCCGTTACTTATTGTTATTGATAAAGATAACCTGAAATCGTCTAATGATTAAATCTGCACACCTGCCACATGCTCTTTTGTGTTATTCAGCAATACAATATTCATCTATTCTCCTTAAACAGGCCTTAGATTTTCTGGTGACACAAAGCCTACTGTAAACAGTCAATTTCTAAATGTTGGTTTGCAAGAATTTGGCTGAATTCAATTCTGATTATCGAATTGATTTCATTTAGACAGGCATTAAAAATCAGGGAGGACTGAGAATTTGTGACCACCATGGTTCACCAAGTTGAGTATGAAGACAGTTACTCGTGAGTGACAATGGTTGGTGGTCTCGATATATACCCCGAATTAATGGGAGGTAGAATTCATGCACCATTAGACTCCGTCCTAGTAGCTAAACGGTCAGTGGGTTCATCTTCTATCCTGAAAATCTTAGGTTCTATTCCTGATGCGATTATGAGTACGTACTGATGAAGAGTGGCAAACTAGGTGGGACGAAACAGCTATCTAGTACTCCATGCTGGTTTTTCATGGTTCTTTAACTGAAGACAGTTCGTGATTAATCTTAAACAGTGAATGTTTTCAGTTATGAATCTGTTTTCCCTAAGACGATACTGGGGACTAGTTACGTAATACAGCTGGTGATCCAACTTCACAGACGTTTTCATCTGCAATAATTATGTTTCAGATAAGCTCATCGCTCTCAAGCATTTACAGCTTTTATTATTTTCACTCATTAAGGGGAACTTGATACAATTAGTTCCCTTAACAAATTTGTATAACTGGATTGAGGATTTCATCATGAGCTGACATCAAATAGAGAACCACTAGAAAACCAGCTGGGAGTACTGGACAGTTGTTTCTTCCACCTGGTTCGAGACTCTTCATCAGTACGCACCCACCGAGGTTCGAACCCAGGACCTTCTGGTTACAAGGCTAGCGACCTCGTAGACCATTAGGCCACTGGGATCCGATCCAATGGCCAGTCCATGAATTCTAACTTCTGCCAATTCACGACATAGTGCGACCATTTCGCAATGTCTTCTTCGATGAGTTACTGCCTCACCTTCAACCTGCTGCATCTTACTGGTCGCGGCTTTCCAGTAGAACCCCAGGTCGCTGCCTGAACCCTGTGGGTCCGTAGTACAGAAGAGTCGCAAACTAGGGCGAAACAGCTGTCCAGTATTCACACGTGGTTTTCCAGTGGTTCTCTAACTGATGTCACCTCATAGGGAAATCCTCCATCCAATCAAAACAAAATCCCTACAAAGTCAATAGTTGAAAATTTGAATAATGCGAAAAGAACACATTTTGCAGGATAATATAAATTCATTTCATCATTTCATAGGATTTTCATCAGCTGCATACAACCTGAATAATAAGCTGTATAAGTAATAAATGTGAAATCATTTAAACTTACTTTAACTGAGCAGCCAGTTCATTTTATCAGAGAGTAAAATAGCCTGTTGACAATGGAGACAGGGTGTGAGGTTTACGAGAAGTTGAAATAGTGGATTATAGCTCAAACAGAAGCTTCATACATTTATTCCTCTTTATGAATTTGAATAAAGCAAGAACAACAGTGGTTTGTGTAGAATAAAATGGTAGCATCACTGCTTATTTCGTTGGCTTCTCATCAGCTGCTTACAACCCAGAGACATTATTAACTTTATCTATCGAAACGATTTTAACATACTTGCTCAGACAGTTCATTTTTAAAACAAAAAGCAATCAATCAATAAATGCATACAATGCTAATAATAATAATCACTTTATCCCAAACAATAATAATCGTACACAATGAAAACTTTCAGTATTACGTAATCAGATGAAAGAGGGGATGAAAATATCCAGTTACCACGGAAAGGAAAGACTGATAACCGCCTCTTTCCGAACACATAAATCGGGTTTCAGACGTTTTATGGAGATTGCTTCGACAAACTTCAGAAGAATTGGTCATTTTTGTCTGTTGATAATTCTGAAGGAACCTGCGACTTCCACCTCATGACTCGTATCAAGGAGATGTCTGGCAATGGCACTATTGAGAGCATTTGTTCCCTTGAGACATAGGCTTTTTGGTACATGTTCAAAAAATCGTAGATATGCCCTTCTTTCTGTTCTTCCAATGTAACTGCTCCCCCAGATACATGTAAATTTGTATATACAGTTGGAATTAACATGAGAAGGATATCTATCGATTTTTGATTGTTTACAAAATGAACCCTGTGTGCAAGTATGTTAAAATTGTTACTGTAGATATACTTAATAGTGACTTTGCGCTGTAAGCAGCTGATGAGAAGCCAATGAAATAAACAATGATGGTACCATTTTATTCTGCACAAACCACTGTTGTTCTTGCTTTATTCTAAAACAGACACATTCTACATATTGTATGTAGACGAATGTGGTGGAATGTTTAGGGTAATTCAGACATAAGTGGAGATAACTACACAGTCATGTGCAAAATTATTCAGCCAAAATGAAAGAGGTGAAGGTCACGAAAATATCAAGAATTAGACAGGGAGTAGATGAATGCATTTACCGAGTTATGACACACACACAAACGTGAAGTGAAATAAAATAAAATGAAGTTTCAACAAGTCAAAGTGAAATTGTTTTCATTATTGTTTCCTTTAATTCCTAGAGGAACATACGGCTTCAGCCGTGCGTCTCCAATGCGTTTGGTTCTATGCTAGAGTCTTCATCTGGCTCCATGTCTGCCAACACGTTTTCATCTCCTCTTCACACAACCTCTTCCAAGTCACCCTTGCACTGAAGACCAACTCACCGCTTCCCTTTCGGGTTCCACTCGAGCAATGGCTTGTCTAGTGATGTCACTTGATGGTTTCCTCAGAGTATGGCCAATCAATCCATCTCCATTTCTTCCTGCCTATTTGTTTCACAATCGGTTGGTTCCTGCTGTGTTGGTTCGCTCACTGCCAGAGATCCCTCTCTGTTGCTGATCTTTTCTGGCCATCTGATCTTGAGTATTGAGCGAAGACAACTGTTAATGAAGCTCTGTAGTTTGTTTGAGATGGTCTTTATGACGCGCCAAGTCTCTGATCTATCCTATAGTAGCATGACTGACTTCACATTGGAGTTGAAAACCCAGACCTTGTTTTTCATTTTCACGCTGAGTACTTCTTACCTCCAAACAGACTTGAGAGTGATGAAAGCTTGTCTTGCTTTCCCGATCCTTGTTTTAATATCCTCGTCAGTTCCTCCTGTAGTTGAAACGATGCTTCCCAGGTAGGTAGGTAAAGGAGGTTGTTTCTTTCAGGTTCCTCCCATTTATGCTGATTGTTGTCTGTTGTTGTTGTTATTGCCCAGGAATCTTCATCACCTCTGTTTTCTCTATCTTCACCTGAAGTCCTATCTTTGATGCTTCTGCTGCCAACTTGTTGCTTTTCACTTGCATATCTTCCAGTTTGTGAGAAATCAGACATACATCATCGGCGAAGTCCAGATCCTCCAAGTCTCTTTTTGTGTGAGTCCATTTTATGCCTGTTTCCTCATTGCCCGCAGTTTGTCGCATTATCCGATCTACCGCAATCGAGAAAGTCATTGGAAATAGTCGGCAGCCAGCTTGTCTTACTCCCGTCTTCACTTCTTCGAAGGATTCCGTAAGTTTCCCGTTGTGCATTACTTGGCATGCAGCATTGTCGTACAGCCGTTGGATGAGATGTATAATTGTTGGCGGCACCCCTTGGTAGTATCGAAGTAGTTTCCAAATCACCTCTCGATCGACGCTGTCGAAGGCCTTTTCAGAGTCGATAAAATTGAGATAGAGAGGTAACTGCCATTCCAAGCTTTGTTCAATGATTATCTGTAGTGTGGCGATTTGATCAATTCATCAATTGTTTCTCCTGAATCCAGCCTGTTCCGGTCGAAGTTTTTCATCCAGGGTGACATGTTTCACTCTCTCCAGGATGATGTGGCTTAGTATTTCGCTTGGGATGGACAGGAGCATAATTCCGCGCCAGTTCTTGCATTGACTTAGGTTTCCTTTCTTTGGTAGTTTGAATAACTATCCTTTCTTCCAATCCTCGGGTACTTTGCCTTCTTTCCACACCTTCTCCAGTAGTGGCGTCATCAAGTCTGCTGTTGTCTCTGGGTCCATTTTCAATGCTTCTGCTGGGATTCCATCTGGTCCTGCTGCTTTTCAGCTTTTAGCATCTAGGTAGTAGTAGTAATAGGCTGGTAATAGTCTCTTTTCGCACACCTAATTCAGATTTCATTCTCGATTGGTCACAACTTAAGCAGTTCGAAGTAGTCTTGAAATGCCTTGTATATTGATTAGTTTAAAGGATTTCACTGCGTTGGTTTAGTATCGTGTGTTAGCCAGGTGCCGAGCTATGGAGCTATTAAATGCTGTTGAACCTCTAAGACGTAGACTTTCGGGAATATGTTCAACAATCCTTGTAGATAACCGTCTCTCAGTTCTTCCAACATACATACTACCGCATGCACGTGTGAATTCATTAACACATTTGGAGCTTTACAACAATTAGTCCCTTTTGTAAATTTGTATAGTGTTATTAGAAGATGGAGGTTATCTGAAAAACGATGTGATGTGTATTTGCGCTATACATTTCGAGCAAACATCTGATCCCTCATACATTTACTTGTCAATTCGATATATATGAAAAAACCGTGCTTTGCATGTGAGAGTGGGACAGCGAGCATATCCCGGAATGGTCAGAAAAGCAAATAAATTTCGGAAAACCAATAGACGCAGGTGTCAGACTCCCAACTTCGTCTGTAGCTAAACACCTAATTGAGATGAACCATAAGACTGATGTTAACTCAGCCTTTAAGGTCATCAATAAAAGCGGTCAAGGGAGCTTATGGAAATACGCTGAGGCTATAGCTATTCATAAACTTAAGCCGCCCTCACCCCTGTGTATTCAAAAACAGTTTGTTATTACTCTTAACCTACCTTGGTAATCCTTATTTGATTGGATTACGTTGTGCTTATCATTCTTAAATCCTTTTTTGTCACTTTGTTTAATTTAATTACTTTCTATATATATGTGTGGGGGATCAGACTGTTGCTCGAAATGTATAGCGCAAATACACATCACATCTTTTTTCAGATAATAATAATAATTTACTTTATTCCAGAAACAGTACTTATAATACAGAATGGAATTCTCAGTATTTGTCACAATATTACATCTGATTTACTCAAAATATATATAAAATGAGAACAATATTAATCAGAGGAATTTGTCCACATTTACGACATAATTATTAGATATAATAATAAATAGTAATAACAGTGAGTTCGTTTCAAACGGTATTGTCGATTCAGTTTGGAAACTTTAGCATGTTATAGATTATTGGGTCTAATGTTCTGTTGATATGATATAGTGAGGTGAAATACAAAGTTAACAGTCATAATACAGCTTAAAATTATGTCCACACTTATGAAAAATAAAATAAACAAAACGAAAAAATTGAGAGGATTATAAATATAAGAAATACAATAACAATAAAGAATGATGCTTTAAGGGTAAAGGAAATGGTTTATTCAGTAGTGCAAAGAAGGTTAGTTAGTTCATGTCTGACACTATTTTTATCACATAAAGTACGTGCCAAATATGGTATAGTGGAATTTTTATACTTAGACGTAGTACGTGCATAAAGTCTTCTGAAGAGACTTCTTGTTTTACCTGAGGAGACACAAGGTAGGAGATGCTGGTAGAGTGGGTGATCAGAGTCTGACAAAATTCCTCTAGCGAATTTGTTGCATGACATCAAATGCCTATCGGTGACAATGCCAACGATATGGCCCCATGGGATACGACTAGTCCTACTGACAGTCTTCAGAGTTCTACGAAGTATGATATAGTCCTTTTTAAGCAATCCAGGAAAGAATAAGCAAGGGTGAACAGTAAAGTAGAATAGGTAGGATGCACTAGTTGACAAACTGTAGAGGAGTGGTTGAGTTATGCCTGAATGCCTTAACTTCTTAATGTAAAATATCAGACGAAATATTCTTTTAGAAATCGCTAAGACATGAGAGGACCAGGATAGATCAGAAGAGAGAATTAAACCAAGATACTTAACTTCAGACTTGGTTTCTATATCAGTATCATCGATTTTGCAAGGGTCATAGTAACCAACGGCTTCATTTAACTTTCGTACTTCTTCTAATAACACTATCCAAATTTATAAAAGGGACCAATTGTTTTAAATATCAAGAATTAGTAAGAGAACAGACGAATGTATTCATCGAGTTATGTCACACACACACACACACAAACACAAAGTGAAATAGTCAGTGCTTATCAAGGTAGTAGTAGTAGTAGTAAGAGGCTGGTAACAAGCTCTTTTCGCACACATAATTCAGATTTCATTCTCCGAATGATCACAGCTTTGGCGATTCGATGCAGTCTTGAAGCGCCTTGTCTGTTCAATACTTTAAAGGATTCTGCTGCCTTGATTTGGTATCGTGTGTCAGGTGCCAGGTGCCGAGCTATGGAGCTATTAAATGCTGCTGTACCTCCAAAACTTAGACTTTTGGTAATATGTTCAACAATCTTTGTAGATAACCTTCTCTCAGTTCTTCCAACAAACTTGCTATCACATATACGTATGAATTCATTAACATGGATTTGTGTGTTTGAACGGATAGTTTTGTACAGGAGGAGTAGTTTATCATCTGAATACGTCGTTGATATTGCATCTTTTATTCGTCCGGTAATTCTTTCACTAATCTCGTCACCTTTGAATCCTAATTTAAGGAACACCGGTTTCCTCTCAACAGTACTATACTTTGCTTTACTTATGTCACCCTTGGAGTATTTTTTTTTCAGCAATTTGAAAATTCCCATTCAGTCATAGAAAAGAAAAGGCGTTCAACAAAGAGTTACTCTTTTCGGCGATATCATTCTCAACCTGTACAAACCGCAAATTTATAGTAATTTTTATTGGCAACAAAAGGAATATTTCCAAAGATGTATTAATGCAATTGTTAATTTTTGACAACAAATTACGTAATTTAGAAGGCGTTAATCGGTTAGAAACTAAAATAAAGTCACGAAAGTAGGTTGGGTGACGTAATCTAATTGCTAGGGTTCAATGAAAAATGAATCAGAGTCAGGTTAATAATCTGAGTAGAATTCACTTAAAAATAAACGAAAATGGAGTTAGCAACAGTCGTCATGAGGGTAGAGATTTAATAGAGGGTGGGGGTAGAAAATAATGCAATTAAGAAACAGACAAACAAAGAAGAAAGAGGTAAGACAAAATTACGTATTTGGTGTTAAGATAGATCAGGACCATTGTAGATTTAGTGACTGAACAAACTTCTTTTGTATGCAGAGTTCAGGATTCAATATGTGAATTGCCATTGCTTCTGCAGTTTGAAGAAGTTTAATTCGTACTCTTTTGGCAAGATTCCCACGTACTGTGTAGATAACTGAGAAGTTGTCTTGTGGGTTTGCTTGGTGTCCGGATTCAATCAAGTGTTCTAGGATACATCTGTGGCGGGGTATCTTATTTCTCCCTTATAAAACCATGAAGGTAAGTGTTCGCTGATTCTTTTGGATAGCAAACGCTGGGTACGGCCGACATACCTAGCTCCACATGAGCAGGTGAATTGGTAGATGCACATTGATGAGGCCCCCAGTGGAAGCTTATCCTTCACGTTCGTGCGAATCATTGGTTTCGTAGAGAAAGTTAGTCTGAGTTCAGCTGCGAAGAAAGTTTTCTTCAGTGAACGGCTTAGGACATCGACAGTTCTTTTAACATTCCTAAGTGAATTCCTATCCTACAAAAAGTGTTCTTATTGCATAATTCAACAAGACGGAGTTGGGGATGGAGCGAAAGTATTACGTATGTTTCCTTAATTTTTTTCAAAATATAAATTTGTGTTTAATTAAATTTGAATATTCTCTTTTCTGTTATGTTTTTTGTTGATTCCTTGAATATTTTAGTTTCTTGTGTACAAAATCGACCATTGTTTTTCGCTGAAAAACTCAAATATGCTATGAAAGGAGCTGGAACGGATGATAGAACACTTATTCGTATTATCGTTTCACGTTGTGAAGTTGACATGACTGCAATTAAACATGAATTTCATAACCTGACTGGAAAGTCACTAGAATCATGGGTTGAGGTAAGAGGCAACACAAAAAGATATTTTTTATTCAATTTAAATTACCGATTTAAACAACATGTTCACAAACGGTTTTTGAAGTTGGTTGGAACACGAATTTCCCTCTGTGTGCCTTATCTAGTATCTTTATTTTTTTTATTGTGGCTTTTATAGAGTAATCTTTTCAAGGGTTTTGTGTTTTCGAAATCGTGGATGAAAACTTTTGACCGCAACAGGCTGGATTCATGAGTAACTAGTCATGCATCGATCAAATCACAACACTACGGATCATCAATGAACAGAGCTTGGAATGGCAGTCAGTTCTCTATCTCATTCAACTTCATTAACTTTGGAAAAGCCTTCAGCAGACAGACAGCATCGATCGAGAGGTGATTTGGCAACTACTTCGCTACCACGCAGTGTCGCAGACAATTATACATCTCATCCAACAGTTGTACGACAGTGCTGCATGCCATATAATTGACAACGAGAAACTCACAGAATCCATCGAAATGAAGATGGGAGTGAGACAAGGAAGGCTGACTTCTATTTCCGGTGATTTTCCCGATTGCGGTAGACTGGATAGTGCGACAGACAGCGGCGAGCAAAGAGGAGACAGACATAAAATGGACCCATACAAAAGACATGGATGATCTGAACTTCACCAATGATATACGTCTGATTTCCCACAAACTGGAAGATATGCTAGTGAAAAAAAACAAGTTAGCGATAGAAGACGTATCAGAGATAGGCCTTCACTTCAAAAGAACATGGAGGAAACAGAGATGATGAAGATTTCTGGCCAACAGCAGCAGCAAAAGCAACAACAACAGACAACAATCAGCATAAATGGGAGAGATCTGAGAGAAACAACCTCCTTCACCTACCTACCTACCTGGGAAGCGTCTTCTCAACTACATGAGAACGGGACTGATGAGGATATCACAGCCGCGAGGGTCGGGAAAGCAAGTCAAGCTTTCATTACTCTGAAGTCTGTGTGGAGGAGATCAGCAGCACTCAGCATGAAAAATAAGATCTGGATTTTCAACTCCAATGTGAAGTCAGTGCTACTTTATGGATCAGAGACTTGGCGCGTCATGAAGAGCACTTCGAACAAACTACACACCTTCATCAACAGCTGTCTTCGCTCAATACTACTCAAGATCAGATGGCCGGCCAGAAAAGATCAGCAATAGTGGGGGATCTCTGCCAATGAATGAATCAACCCAACAGAAACCGATTGTGCAATAATATTCAGGAAGAAATGGAGGTGAATTGGACATACTCTGAGGAAACCATCAAGTGAAATCACACGCCAGGCCATCACTCGAGTGGAACCCGAGCGGGAAGCGCCGAGTTAGTCGTTCAAAGATGACATGGAGGAGGAGATCATGTGAAGAGGAGATGGAAGCATGTGGCAGATGTGGAGACAGATGAAAACATTGGCGGAGAACTGAACGCAATGGAGACGTGCAGCTGAAGCCCTGTGTTCCTCTAGAAACTAAAGGAAACAATAATAATAACGTCCTGTTTGTCAAAAGTTAGTAAAAACTTGAAAATATCACTTCTGAGTCCGTGACACCTTCAGTTATGCATGCATTGTCAATATAGCCCACGAACATTGTAACTTAGAGGGTGTGCCTATATGATCAAAAGTCTCCCACCTCCGTATTGCCTAGTGATTGAGTTCTTTATTGTCCAGAGGGAATAATGAAAAATTCATTATGTATATTGTACAAAGGTTCGCACACTAAGTTTCCAGAAGAGGCAGACAGCAAAGGAATTTGAACACATAGAAAAGACAATGGATGTGGATATATCTAACCCGGAACAACAACAACAGCTGGCATCAGTCACAGTCTATAAGGGAAGTCTAAAAGCAGTAAGATTTTTTGGTTATTTAAAGGGGAATATACAGGTTGCACAGATGACTATGTCAAGGGAAGGATTGTAAAAACAAGATATCCCTCCACACGATTCAGACAGGTGGCACATACGTCACGAGAAGCATTTCCAACTGTCTCCTGCAGACTCTTATCAGCACCTACCTTCTCTCAATATAGAAGATCAGATTGCCAGTTGAAAACAATAACTAATAAGGAATAAAACGACTAACAATCTATTGCTTACCGATGTTTAGAATAGAAATTGGGCACTGTGGTAGAGTATAATTCCATTATACAGTAATATTTGCTGTAAATATTTACTGTATAACACTGTGAGACTTTACCAAAATGAAATTTTCTTCATAATGGAACCTACTGCTTAACCAGCAATCTCCAGCCAGGCTGTTGAGCGTAAGATGAAGGGGGAAACAACGTGTTTGGCATTCGAGAATGACATGGAGGAGATAATATGCAGAAGAACTGAAGTCTCATAGGCTATTGCGGAGCTACCTAAAGAAAAACTGGAGGGAATAGAGTTAAATGCAGATACTTTTCTGAGGCCCTTCGTCTTCCATGGAACCCATGGAAGTGTTAGTAAGAAATGTGCAATTTTTCATAAGTGTAACATAGTCCATTGTGTGTGTGTGTGTATCATCAAGTTGACCACTGAGATATTCTACAGTATGGTGTTAAAGTTCAGTGCTGATATTAATCGATAACCGCGCATCTGAATATATGAATATTAAATATCTTAACTGATGCATGTATATGTAGAACGTTGAAAACTATTCACAATAATTTCATCAGTTTAAGGTCAAGCCTAGCACGACTGTGTTTGAAACGTTGATTCAATTAAAAAGACACATCATGTATTTTACAGGCTTCGATTACCTGCAGACCACTACCTGAAATTACAGTGGTTATATGAAAGGATGGAAATTACACACTTCAGTGTTGAAATGTGCTAGCAAAGAAAGTGTTTAAAACAAGCAACAAATGTGGTTAATAAAGCAGGAGGATTTAATGATGGATTCATCAAATTTCGGTAGAACTCGTCAGCTGAATACTCTACATACACGGATATATATACTTTTGAAATGACATTGGGAGATATAGGACTGATAAGTAAACAAACTACATTGAATTAGTCATGCAGAAAGACAGGTGCAAATGTTTTTCCAGGTCATGTGCAATTAGATAAGGGGAGAGAGAGGGAGTATGGGAGATCAAAATTAAGATAAAGTGCATTACGCTTCAATTACATCACTTGGATAAACAATTAGACATTAGAGAATTTAACAAGAATTGCAACCAGAGGGATGTCAATAGTAATAGTTATAATAACAATAGTAATAATAGTTTTCTTTTCAAAAGTCCATTACGCAATGAATTCTGTAAGTTTACTTTGAAAGATGCATTTGAACTTGTTGACTGTCTTGTAGATATGAACATAAAAGATAGGAAAATGTATTCATTTGATGTTAATTCTTTGTTTACTAATGTACCATTGGTTAAGACTGTTGATATTCTTTGTGACTATGTATCTTCTAGTTGTTTTTCATTTCCTTTTCCTTTAACTTATTTGAAAGATTTATTACTATTATGTACTGACAACGTCCATTTCACGTTTGAAGGTGAACATTTTCGACAAGTGGATGGCGTTGCTATGGGGAGTCCATTAGGACCTTTGTTAGCGGACGTTTACATGTCTTATGTTGAAAACTTCTGATTTAATTTCTAAATTGCCTTTCTATAAGAGATATGTAGACGATATCATTTTGATATGCGACGATCATGAAGATGCGAGTCGTCTATTGGACAGACTTAACTCTGTACAGAATCATATTAGTCTTACATGCGAGGAAGAAAGTCGCAACCAGCTCGCATTTTTAGACATACTTCTGAGTCGAAGAGACGATGGCTCAATAAGACGGTCTATCTACAGAAAGCCCACTTGGACAGGGCAATACCTTAATTTTCACAGCTTCTGTCCATTACAATATAAGAGAGGCTTAGTGAAGTGTCTATTTAAGAGGATTCAGCGTATTTGCACGGCTGATGCTATAGACAAAGAAAACGAAATATTGATGGATACTCTTGTTGAAAACGGATATCCTTTGAAATTTTTGAACAGGTGTAGAAGTCAACTAGCCTCTAAACCTACAATCCATACCGTCCCTAAGAAAAAGGTTTTCATCAAATTACCATATAACGGGGAAATAAACAGTAGGATTTTGAGACAAAGGTTGAATTCCATCATCCGTAGAACCTACTATGCAGCCCAGCGCCTTCAATTTTTACTATTTTCTGCGGTCCTCTCCAGCTGGCCCGAGGAGTGACCATAATCCCTCATCTCCTCCTCGCCGCACGATCTCTTCCATGTCACCCATTCAGGTTCCACTCGAGTGATGGCCTGCATTGTGCACGATGTTATTCGATAGTCCCTTCAGTGGCGTATGCCCAGTCCATCTTCATTTTCTCGTGAATAATCGTTGAGCGATTGGTTCTCGGTTGGTTGGTTCCCATAGTTTCTTTTTGGTAATCCCTTCTAGCCGGCCATTTGATCTTCAATATAGAGCCAGCGAAGGAGGCAGCTGTTGATGAAAGTGCACAGTAGCCTGTCAGAAATGCTTCTGGTGATATGCAATGCACCTTTTTAACCCACATAGAAGGACTGACTAATATAACATTTCTGTTAAGGATCGGAATCTTGTTGTTTATGATGGGAAGTGCAGTGCAGAAGATTTCCACAATGATTTTGGAGTGATGAGAATCTGTCGAGCCTTTCCGATCCTGACTGGTTTTGACACCCTCATTGATACCGCCTGTAGCTGAAATGATGCCTCCTAGATAAACATACCACAATGCTCAAACTTTTTTACTGACATTAAAACATATTAGATATCCAGTGATGATGAAGTATTAATAACTGGATAACAAGATTTCGAGGATAAAAATTATTAAAGTGTTGGTTTTTAGGGATTTGATTGGTTACGGGATTTCATCATGAGCTGACATTGGTTAGAGAACCATTGGAAAACCAGCTGGGAGTACTGGACAGCTGTTTCCTCCTAGTTTTGGGACTCTTCATAAGTACGCACCCACCACAGGGGTTCCAACCCTTGACCTTCTGGCTACATGGCCAGAGAGCTCGTAGACCAATAAGCCACTGGGACCCTATCCAATTGTAAGTCCATGAATTCTAATTCTGCCAATTCGCGACATTGCGGAACCACTATCCAATGTCTTCGGCGAGTATTTTTGCTCACACCCGACCTGCTGCTCATAATCATATCATTGTATTACTCACATGGTTTCATGATTTGTCTTATAGATATTTTCTCTCTTTCTCTCTTCTCCCTGTTGTTTGTTGCCACCTTCCATATCTCCGACATACGAGTTGTGTCATTCCGACATTACATGTGCGGTGTTCAGTCGATAAGCAAAACTTCAGTGGTTAACCTACACCTTCTTCACCTAACTATATTACTTCTAAATACTTTTGCCGTATCCCATCTTGTTGTGTCATTACCTGCAAGTGAATGCAATGCAGTGGCTGAGCTTTCTTCTAGGTTATTTAACTTAGCATGATCAATTATTCTAGGTCTAGCTAGGTAAATGTTTATGTTCCAATAATCTAGTTGACTCCGATCTACTAGTTAGACCTATGTGTAATTGACCCCATTCACAGTCATCATTACATGGTATTTGGTAAATTATATAATTTTTCCTGATTGGGTCTATTGGGTCCTTAAGCCGACAAAGTTTACCTCTGAGAGAGTTCATCGGTTGGTTGGTTGTTTTAAATACCACCCTGACTAATTCTAACCCCTATTGAAAATTCTACCTAAGGTCTCTGACATGCCTCTTCTCTATACGGCAGTACTACAGAGACTTTGAGTGCGTCGGTGGCACAGCGGTAGAATGCTCACTGACCACGCAGATGCTCCGGGGTTCGATCCCCGGCCACCGACTCACTCCTTTACCTCACTCGCTAAGCCAGTAATAAGACTGGTAAAGAGGGAAGATTAAGCATGGGGCTAGCAACCCCATCCTGTAAAAACAAATCACCATTGCTAAAGAAACTTCCACTGAGAACATAAAGGAATAAGAGAAAACTCATCTTGTTTTTTTCTATGGTTCTTCATATCATTTCTGAATAATCCTCTTTCTTTCTTTTCATTACAGGGTGATACAAGTGGAGATTATCGTCGATTATTATTAGCCCTTATTAGTGGTTAACTTTTGGTTGAATAACACTCGAGCAAAAATTTTCACTTCTACTCATTATGATTCTTATATATTTCTTTATTTTTTCCATCTGCGCTTGTTCAATTTTCAGTTTCCATATTCAGCGCGCCAAATCGCTTTCAAACTCCCCTTTTCCCTCTTCTTCTTAATCCAAAACGTATTTACAACAGACAGACAAATATGCACATAATTATAATCCTGTTCAACACTACATTACACTACACAATATTATACCTACGCATATACGAATACGCTTGTGTAAGTGTATTTACTGTCTTCTACACAGAAATCGATCAATTCTGTACTGATTACATGTTGTCCAGGTGGGCAATCAAGGTCACAAAGAGGTATTGAATAAACCTTGTTTTCCTTCGTTGTCAATCCTCCTTTCTACGCCCCCGGTCACTATTTCTTTTCTCGTTTTAAACTCTTTCTACTTTCTTTATTTTCACCATATCTGTAATACCATTTCAATTTCATTCATTCAATATAATAACAATAATAATAGTAATAATAAAAATGGCAATAAATCGATAAAACGAAGCACAGAATGTTTTTTTTCTTGTCTTTAGTGTTTTGTTGTTTTTGTAATATGAACGCAAACACTCTACGTTTATTGTGCCGTCAATAAAAACCTTAATAACAAGGTAAATGCGAAAGACTTGGTTAATGTATTATTATTGTTTTCTTTTAGTTCCTAGAGGAACATGGGGATTTAGCCGCACGTCTCCACTACGTTCGGTTCTCCGTCAACCTTTCCACCTGGCTCCACGTCTGCCCACACACTTTCATCTGCTCTCTATGTCACCCTCGCACTGAAGACCAACTCGCCACTTCCGGTTTGGATTCCACTCGAGTGATTGCCTGTCGTGTGATGTCACTTGATGGTTTCCTCAGAGTATGGCCAATCCACCTCCATTTCTTCCTGCAGATTTGTGGCATAACGGGTTCCTGGTTCGTTCGCTCCCAGAAATCCCTCCCTGTTGCTGATGTTTCCTGGCCAGCCATCTGATCTTGAGTAGTATTGGGCGAAGACAGCTGTTGATGAAAGTATATAGTTTGTTCGAAATGCCATTCGTGTCGCGGCCCCAAGTCTCTGATCCGTATAGTCAGTAGCTCTGACTTCACATTTTAATTGAAAATTCGGATCTTATTTTTCATGGTGAGTGTTGTTGATCTCCACATAGACTTGAGAGTAATGAAAGCTTGCCTTGCTTTCCCGATCCTCGCCTTGATATCCTCACCAGCTTCGCTCGGCTGTAGTTGAGACGATGCTTCTCAGGTAGGTGGGTAAAGTAGGTCGCTTCTTTCAGATTCATCCCATTTATGCTGATTGTTGTCTGTTGTTCTTCTGCCTGTTGCTGTTGGCCAGGAATCTTCATCACCTCTTTTCTCTTTATGTTCACCTGAAGTCCTGTCTTTTCTGGATACTTCTTCTATCGCCAACTTGTTGCTTTTCACTTGCATATCTTCACGTTTGTGGGAAATCAGACATATATTGTTAATGAATGTTTATTTGAAATATAATATCGCTATCTATTTTCATCGCACCATTTACACAGATCTTCTGTGTTGGCCTTCCTTCATATTGCGTATCTTTGTGTTCCTTTCACGTCTCCTATGTATCTCCACAACGCTGTATCATTTGCTTTCTCTGACATCAAATCTATCTCCCTGATATTTGATGTTTTTTGTGCCGATGAACATCTCTTTATATATATACATACTACTGATAAATCTTATCAGTAGCACATGGCACAACATGACTTGCATATTTCGTTTGCATCAGTTTCTAATTAGAAATATGATGTAAGGGCGAAATTTGAAAACAAAAATAGAAGTGGAACTTAGCTAAGTGCATATATTATTGCATTATAATTACTCCATTTGGATTCGAATGGAATACAGGACTCTAGCACAATATCTCCACCCTTCACTCTGTTCTTTGGCGCCACGAAAGTTCACAAACTTCCAGTTGCCCTTCGTAGGATCTCCTCCATATCGCCCTAGGAACATCACCCAACTCATCGCTCACCTCCTTTTTGATTTTCACTCAACAGTCGCTTAAGAGTGTGTTGATTTCATCTGCATTTCTGTTGGCATGTTTTTTGAACGATAGATACAAGTACCCATTCAATCTTCAATATGGAGTGAAGGCAGTTGTTAATGTAAGCCTGTAGCATGTTGGAAATAGTTTTCGTGGCCTATGCGTCATGTTTTCAAACTATTTAGAAGTAGTCACTTGATATAAGTGTTGAAAATCTGGATCTTCTTCTTTATATTGAATACGACAGAATTTCACATTGATTTCAGAGTCGTGAAGGTTTGTCTTACTTTTCCGACCTTAACCTTGAAATTTTCATCTGTGTCATTTGCGGCTGAAATGATGTTACATAAATAAGTGGAAGAACTGACCTCCTTGCAAATTCTTCAGCTGATAGGGATTGGCGCTTGTTATAATTAGTTAGTATCTTTCTTCTTGATGTTCACTTAAAGTCCTGTAGATCTTCGATTCTGTGGGAAATTAGATGTAAAATATCTGCGGATTCCAGAGCTTCTGCATTCTTGTTTTCAGTCCAACGTATGTCCATTATCTCGCTCCCCACCATATGTTGCATGATTCAATTAAACACAATGAGGATTACCGTCGGTGATAGTAGGAAGTCATGGCTTACTCCTTTTTTCAATTCAAAGACTTCGTTAAGCTCTCCGCTGAGAATCATTTGATCAATAAGAACTTAAATGAGAAGTTTTATAAGAGATTTTGTAGAAAATCGAAATATCTGAGAATAATAACGCGTCATTCACTTACTATCACTGAGAGTAATACCTGTCTGTCAGTACAGAAACCATACAAATATTCTTCTCTGTTTAATAGTAGTAGTTTCGGGGATAATTCACACAACAAATTTAAATCAGGTTAGTAATCTTTCATCGATTACGTTAGAGCGGTAAATGTATGCTAAGATGGAAGAGTAATCTCATTAGTGAGTAAGGATCTATAGCAGACAGTTGAATCATGTCCTATGATACTTCAGACAGTAGGTGAACATGAGATTGGAGTCGTCAAAGTGTCCAACAGAACCATTCACAAAGGGGATAGTAAAGCAACCGTCCTACCGACTTTTATTGCCTGGTTACATAATAATAATAATTTGCTTTATTCCAAAACAGTACTTGTGATACAGAATGGAATTCTCAGCATTTTTTACTACAGTATTGCATCCAGTTAGTACATTATCAAAAAATAGAATTCTACATAGATTAAGGAAATCTCAGTTCATTATGACAACAACATATTGGCATGTCGGTAGCAAAGCCAAAGTTGAACAGTGTTTAAAGGTGTTAGAAAAGTAGGTGCTATCATATTTACTGGCGTAAGCGTGAGAAAGAAACAAAGCAGCACAAAACGGAAAGAGAGAGAGAGAAAAGGAAAAAAAAGAAAGAAAATGTCGTAGCTATAAATGATATGAGTTGGAAAGACGAGATCCAGTTGTACTACTGATCATTTAATGAATTATAGGTATCACGCCTAATTCTTTCTTTATCAAACAGAACACGAGCTAAGTAGGGTATGGTTGAGTTTTTGTACTTGGTAGTGCGAGCATATAGTTTCCTATATAGGCTTCTGGTTTCGCCTGATGAGATGCAAGGAGAGAGTTGTGAATGAAGAGGGTGGTGTGAGTTAGATAGAATGGATTTAGCCTATTTTTCACATGAGTCTATGTGCCTGTCAACCAGAATATTGACAAGCTGGTTAAGCGGCAAGTTGCGTGTCCTACTGACAACCTTTAACATCCTGCGTAATATGGTAAAGTCTTTCTTCAGTAGCCCTTGAAAAACTAAGGGGAACAATAGAGAATAATAGGCAGGATGCAAGAGTTAACGAATAGTAGGAGTAAGGGTTGGGTTATACCAGAATGTCTTAACTTCTTAATGTAGAAGGTAAGACGGAATATTTTCTTAGAAATCATCAAGATATGAGACGACCAGGAGAGATCAGCAGATAGAATGACGCCAAGATCTATGTTGCATACCTCGTAATCAGCTTGTTTAGGTCAGATTTATGCGTAAAGAAGAAATTGACTGTTTGACATTTAGAGGTATTTAAGGTAAGACCGTTTTCCTTGGACCACTGGCTGATTTCTGATAAAAATTCATTTAGTTTAGAGCAGTCACTTTGACATTTGACAGACAAAGATACAGTCAGATCGTCAGCATATTTGACAAAATTAGTATCATTTGAAGATGGTAAGTCATGTGGAAAGAAAGAAAAGAGAAGTGGGGAGAGTACAGCACCTTGGGGGATACCAGCTTCAGTGAGCACAGCAGAGGAGGATTTGCCTTTGCATATAGTGTACTGCTTTCTGTTAGAGAAATAGGAATGCAGCCAAATAGTGACCCAGGAATCAGTTTGTGTCATAGAGAGCTTATTTAGCAAGAGACGTCTAGATACAGAGTCGAAAGCCGAAGTGAAGTCGAGAAACGTGCAGCGGACGTATTTGGCATCTTTATCTAATGATGAGACGATGTTGTTGTGTAAGACAGCTGCAGCGTCTAAAGTGCTCCTACACTGTCTATAGGCAAATTGTTTGGGGTCTTCAAAGATTTTAAGGGAGGGTTCAAGTTTAAGAAGTTGATGTTTTGCGATTATTAGCAACGGAAAAGGAACGGTGGTTATGAAAAGTAGATCGGTTACCACTTTTGAAAATGGTAAGACAACAAATATCTACGTATTGAATATCATGCTGTCAGTCATAAAACAATGGGGCAGAAATAGGTGACTGGTTATCATAAAGTGGGGACGTATGTCATTCGGGTTGACAGGTACATCTTTTTCATTGAAAAGATTAGAGATCTCGTTACTTAGGGACTTGATGAACGTGGAAGCATACAATGATGATGCACTGGCGCAAATTATGGTAGAATAAAACTTAACTATGAAAATTTTGACTACAAAGACCACTGAAACCCCAAATTCTAGGATGAAAATGTGTTAGTTCTTGGAAATACCAGTGACAGTCTAATACCCAAGAATCCGAAGCATTCAACGTTTGGGAAAGAATTTTTAGCACTAGTTTAGGCATTAGATAAATGGAGGTCTAATATATTTGGTAGATAGTTTTATATCGAAAATGTTTACAAGTCTCTATAGTCGTGGAAGACAGGCATACAACTCCACGAAAGTCGATTTTGTTTAATGTTAGACCAACATGAATGCGATTTCACAATTGAATACATTCCAGTTAAGGAAAATTTGTTCTCAAACCTTTGTATCCAAATCAGAAGATGGGACCGAGATTGCACACGGAATACATGCGATAGAAAAACATCCAATCAGACGAGAATACCACCAGCCAGCATCTACAAGTGTAGCTGAAATAACCGACCTCTTGAAATAACGCATGACATGGTATGAGAAACTCTGTTGCTAAATATGTACTAGTCTGTATGCAATATCAGGTGATAATAATGGAAACATGCATACATGTGCCACTGCAGTCGATCGCTTTTACACCAGTAGGTGATTTATGGTTTATCGACGTAGTGAAACCCTTTAAAACTCTATCCCATGTGGAAACGTAATACAATAGGTGAGAGTTATGATAACAGTAATAATGGTTAATTCAATTTTAGATTTCCCCGTCGATTGATTGAACTGAAGTGCTCGGTCTAAGGTTGACATGTCGGCTTCTTGTGTAGATGCTTCGATGGGATTTTCTTATTAGATTCCTCTTCTCTTGTGAATTCGATGTCGTTGAAGCTGTTGTTTCTTAGGTTGGGCGGAAATCGAAAAGCCTACTTCAAATTGAATTATGCGCTGAAGATGTTGCCTAGTAGGGTAATAAAAGTTTCGCAAATAAACCATCCACCTCAGAGAACACAACTACATCAATGCACGGTTCTAATTCTCCATTCATCTTATTAGGGATACATCTCTTTCTAAGATTGATATATCATTTAGGTGATTTCATAAATTAAACAACCTTCGCCGTTATCTCTGAATGTTTGACTATGAGTAGAAATACTTATCGGAAATAACATTATTATTATTACAAGTTACTGGTGGAGGGTGACTAGCAGTGGAATCCAAGACAACCAGCACTTTCGTCCCATTCGGTACTTGTCAGCTGCATGTCCCTGCATTCCGCACTGAGTGATTCCCACCCAGGCTCGAACCAAGTTCCAATAGTTTCAAACGCCAAAGCATTATCCACTAGACCACTTTGGTCACGAGAGCCATCTCTTGTGCAACGCATTAATTAATTATTTGATTCAATTTTAGATTTTTCG
>OX235274.1:137958985-138129969 GCA_944472155.2 Trichobilharzia szidati | reverse complement strand
TTTGGGGTTAAGCATAAAGTTAGAACAAGATATATAAGCGAACAATATTGTTTTCAATTAGATCTTCTTCAGGCTTTACTCTAATTTACATAGATTTATATATAAAAAAATTTTAACCAATGACGGTGATTTTGTGGATCAAATAATAATAATAATGTGGTAAATGTTTTGAACGTAGCTAATAACGATGATTATAATGATAACAAAATATTGATAATAAGGTTTATGCAGGTGATAAGAATAACAAAGATAGTATATGTATATAAGTGTATAAATAAATTGGGACAAATCTTAAAACGTGAAGTGGAACGATGATCACAGTTTAAATAAATATCATGAAAGTAAGAAGGAGATGGAAGATAAGAAATGGTGGGAGGGTTTTGAATAGAATTCACCTAGGCCAAGGGAGAGACATAGGTAAAACAAACTTCTTTTGTATGCAAAGACTAGGATTGTTCTCTCGAATTCCCACAGCTTCGGCTTGGTGTAAAAGACGGGTTCTGATTCCGTTCGACAGACTCGATGGAATGCGATAGATAACTTTGAAAGCACTATTTTTGTCCACTTGGTGACCGCTATCAATCAAATGAGCCAAAATAGAACTTCGTATGCATTTTATTTGACCTTTTCCGAACCATGAAGGAAGATGCTCATTAATGCGTTTGTTAAGCTGTCTAGTTGTTCGCCCTATATAGCTTTCTCCACAGGAGCAAGTAAATTTATAGATACACATCGAAGTGGGACAGCTAGGTAGCTTATCTTTCACTTGAGCAATCAAAATTGGTCGGCCGGAAAATGACAAACAAAGGGTGGCGGCAGTATAAGTCCGTTTTATCGCTCTCGATAATCTCAGATGTAAGACTTCGCTAGCCACGTCCCCATTAAATTGCAGTTTCATGAACAGTTGTTTCTTTTCAACCGTTGTCAGTTTTTCTTTGTTGTACCTGGTATTCATGTGTCTTCTTACAAATCTACTAGGATAACCCATTTGGACCAACGTATTTTGGATATATCCTAGCTCATTTTCTAGGGAGTCATCTGTACAAATACGTCTTGCTCTATTCGTGAGGCATCTAACCAAATTGATTTTGTATCAGATTGGTACAAAACTGAGGAAATGTGTATACTGTCCTACAGATGTAGGTTTTCTATAGACATCTCTCTTGAGTGAACCATCCTCTCTTCTGCTCAATTGGATGTCAAGGAAATGTAGTCTACCATCATGTTCTTCTTCACAGGTGAAGATGAGCGATGGATGTGCATCATTAAACTTTTTTACCATTTCATTCTTGTCAGCTTTCACATCAAGAATAATAAACGTATCATCATAAAGTGTTAGGTAGGGGGGATTGTGAAGCTTAATCGATTAAGATGGCTAGAACATATGTTGCCAAGTCATCGCCTTCCTCGACGAGTAATGTTAACCGACATAGGATAAGTTTGAAGAAGAGTCACATGTGACCAAACCATGAACGTTGGTTTAAACCACATGGAGAGGTCCTTGGGGTACTAAGAACCAATGTCGGTGATATGGCTCAAAACAGTTCTAAGCAGCGCAGATGCATTCACTCTCTGTGACCTCTCATATCCACTATTCTATCCTCATCACACTTTTGCTCATTACTATGATTTCTTGAATCTAATTTCTCCTCTATTTTGTTCATCTTTGTCAGCTGCATGGAATGTGGCAAACTGAACTACACTGGCATTTCTGTGCAAAGTTCTATGTTGAAACTAAGTCAGTTAGCAAGTTCATCTCTCTACCAGCTGACCAAAGGGACCTATTGACTTAGTTACCCCTTAGGTTGGTAGAGTATCATATTAGTAATTCGGAGATCGCATGGAGGATTTCATCATGAGCTGATATCAGATAGAGAACCACTGGAAAACCAGCTGAGAGTACTGGATAGCTGTTTCGTCCTAGTTTAGGACTCTTCACAGTACGCATTCACCGACGATCGACATCTGTACCTTCTAGTTACAAGACTAGCGAGCTCGTAGACCATAAAGCCACTCGGACACGATCCAATTACCAGTCCATGTATTCTAACTTCTGCCAATGCACGACATAGAGCGACCATTTCGCAATGTCGTCTTTGATGAGTTACTGCCTCATCTTCAACCTGCTGTACCCTACTGGTCACGGGTGCGTACTACTGAAGAGTCCCAAACTAGGACGAAACAGCTGTTCAGTACTCCTAGCTGGTTTTCCAGTGGTTCCCTAACTGATGTCAGCTCATGATGAAATCTTCCAAGCAATCAAACAAAATCTCTACAAACCCAATACCTGAAAATTCGGAGATCATTGATTGAAATGTTCTCGCAACTTTTTAGTATCACTCATTCCATGAGGAATAACTAATGGAGGCTATTTCAATTCTTATCATGAATATTTTAATTTTTGATAGTAATGTCACTTACGACGTCCATAGGCTTCTTTAATCTGTCTCAATTGAAGATTGGATCGTGTGCATAGAATTTCAATGATTGCTGATTCATCTGTACCAGCGCCTTTCATAGCTCGATAAAGTTCACTAGCATCGAATTCAGCTGGTGTCATACACAAGGCTTCCATAGTATCATAAAAATGTCCACTAATTTCTGATTTGAATTTTGAGGCTAAATCTTTTCCATATAATGATCGATATTTTTGTACAATAATTTGACGTTGTTCTGCTGTTCTATGACCCATAACTTCGATTAACTCTGCTTCATCTGTACCCAAGCCAGCCATTGCTTTACGCAGTCGTTCACAGTCACCTTCTGGATCGAAATTGACTGCAGGCTTTAAAGTTGGACATAACTGTGACTAAAGAAAATAAATGAAAAAGAAAAAGACATTGAAATACATCAAATTCCCCCCCCTAGTTTTTCCAGGGCTACTGAAGAAAGACTATACTTTATTACGCAGGATGTTAAAGGTTGTCAGCTGAGTAAGCAATGTGCCACTTAACCAGCTTGTTAATATTCTGGTCGACAGGCAGGCACTTCGACTCATGTCGAAAATGGGCCGAATCCATTCTATCTAACTCACACCAGCCTCCTCATTCACAAATCTCCCCTTGTATCTCATCAGGCAGAACCAGAAGCTTATATAGAAAACTATATGCTCGCACAAGCAAGTACAAAAACTCAACCATACCCTACTTAGCTCGTGTTCTGTGTGATAAAGAAAGCATTAGGCGTGACACCTACAATTCATTAAATAGTCAGTAGAACAACTGGATCTCGTCTTTCCAACTCATATCATTTATAGGTACAACGTTTTCTTTCTTTCTTTTCCTTTTCTCTCTCTCTCCCTCGTTTTTCCGTTATGTGCTGCTTTGTTTCTTTCTTCTGCTTACGCCAGTAAATAAGACAGCACCTACTTTTCTAACACCTTCAAACACTGTTCAGCTTTGGCATTGCTACCGACATCCCAATATGTTGTTGTCATAATGAGCTGAGATTTCCTTAATCTATGTATAATTCTATTTATTGATAATGTACTAACTGGATGCAATACTGTAGTAAAAATGCTGAGAATTCCATTCTGTATCACAAGTACTGTTTTGGAATAAAGCAAATTATTATTATTTATTGAATCTCTTGAATATATGCTTGGTCACGAGTTGATATCAGTTAAAGAACCATTGGAAAACCATCAGGGAGTACTGGATAGCCGTTTCACACTGGTTGGGAATCCAGAGGTACGCACCTACTAGGATTGGAACCCAGGAGAGCTTGTAGACCATTCATCCTGTGGGATCCGATCCACTGGTCAGCGAATTCCAACTTCTGGAAGTTCGCGATTTATATAGCGCAACCGCCAGCCAGTGTGACAGGTAAATAAGTGTGCTCGCCTACCCGATTTGATGAACCCGTTAGTTACGACTTCTCATTAGAACTCCAGGTGACTTCCTGTATCGAGCCAGTCGCTAGTGAGCATAACATTAATTATCAGGCATTGTTTTGTGGTGTTCAGCTGGTTACAGGTTTGATTACGAGCTCACACTTGAATACAGACACATGGTGAATACTAAAACATTTGTCAATAATATATCAAATAAGGCGCTTATTTCGAAAGAAATAGTGATTACCATTCAAGTATGAATGGACGAAGTTTCTTGAATATTATATCTTTAAAGATTTATCGAAAATATTTAACTGAATAAACTCAAGAAATTACGATACAAATGTCGAGTCAGTTCTTTAATACGGTTGAGTGATTTGGAGCGCTTTTCATTTAAAACACTGCCAATGAGCCATCTAAGAATTTCATACTGAAGATCAAGTGGCCAGAACCAAAAAGGAACTCTCAAAATGAATCGACTGAGAACCTATTGCCAGAAGAATACATGGAGAGAAGTAGATATAGACTGGACATGTGTTAAGAAGACTTTTAAGTAAAGTCACACACCAAACTCTCGAGTAAAGCTCGAATAAGTAACGAGCGACGAGTTAGGCGTAGGTTCGATGACGACACGAAGGAGATCCTATGGGGAGAAGGTGATAACTTATGGACAAATGCGCAGCCAGATAAAGACAACTACAGGGAACAGAATTAAATGGCTATATACCGCTGAAGTCCTGTGTTCCACCCTCAACCAAACGGATTAGAAATGACGAGGTAAACATTTTCACTAGTTGCCATGAGTTCTGCTTCATAATTCAAAGTTAAAGTAGGTGAATGGTAGCAGTTTTTGAGGATCGTTTTTAAACGCATTACTCCTTTGTACAACATAAAACTAAACAAAGTATTATTACTATTCCCTTGGGTTCCGAGTGGAAGATGGAGGCTTCAACAATACATATCCACTCTGTTTCATTTCCCGCTGTCCACTTCATCTGGCTAGCTCCACGATTGCCCATAATGTCTCATCTTCTCACTACACGATATCTTCCATGTCAACCTCGCACCAACGACATACTCGTCGCTTCCCATCGAGACTCAGCTCGAGTGATGTCATGCATTGCTCACTATGTCGTCCTACGGTCTTCTCAACGTATGCCTGATCCATCTCCATTTTCTCCTACATGCTTGTTGAGCGATCGGCTCTTGGTTGGTTCATCGCCAGCCTGAGTTTCTTCTTGCTAATTCCTTCTGGCCATCTGGCTACCTGATCTTCATAATGGAGCGAAAGCAGGTGCTGACAAAAGCATGTGACTTGTTGGAAATCCTCTTCGTGATACGCAGTGCAAGTTTCCGGCCCGTATTGAAGAACTGACTGGCTGGCTTCACATTTGTGTTAAAAATCCCAGTCCCGTTTTTTATGCTGCGGAGTGCAAAAGATTTCCAAACTAATTCTACAGTGATAATGGTTTGTCTTGCCTTTCCAATTCTGACTTTTCCATCTTCATCCATTCCGCTGGTCTGTAGCTGAAATGATGCTTCCTAGATAAGTGAAGGAAGTAACCTCTGTTAAATCTCTCCAGTTGATGTTGATTGGTGCTGGTTGTTGTTGCTGTTGCTGTTGACTGGTGTTGATCTTCATCACCTCCGTCTTCTCTATGTTCACCTGGAGTCCTGTTTATGCTGCTAGCCTCTTCTGCCAGTGTTGCTCTTTGTATGTAACCCTTCGAGTTTGTGTGACGTTTAACATAAATCATCCACGTACGAGATCCAGATTTTCTAGAGTCTTCTTATCAGTCCAACGTTCTTCTGTCTTCTCGCTCTCCTCTCAGGGTGTGCTGCATGACTCAGTCCACCACAATAAGGAATATCCTCAATGATGATAATAGGCAGCCTTGTCCTACTCCTGTGTTCACTTCAAAGCCTTTGCTGAGTTTTCCGTTATGGATCACCTGATACGTGACATTGTCATATAACCAGCTGTTGAATGAGGTTCATAAAGACTTAGGCACTGCACTGCGTAATTTTGAAGTGGTTCTCAAGGTACTTCACGGTAAACGCTGTCTGTTGAAGGCTTTTGCAAAGCTGATGAAGTTAAGGCACAAGTTCGAATGCTATTCTATGCTTTAAACGAAGTAGGGAAAATCCTTTTTAGTTATTTTATTTTTGAGACAGGTCCCCAAAATATGTTGATAAAACGCCTTCCAAGCTATTGTAATGACCACTTTACAAATTCATAAAATTTGATTAATGTGAAATACTGGAGTTTGACCATGCTGATTTTGAATGATACTACGCTCACAGTGAAAAGTGACTATTCTTCACTTCGTCCATTGACAATGGTGAAGTCTTCTGATAGGGGACGAAGAATATTTTCAGTCCACCGTGATACTGCTCATTAATTTCCATTCCAGTTAATATAACAAGAATTTTCTATGATTGGTTTGTAAGGATTAAATTTGTTTTTACAAGTTGGTTACCGATTGATATCACTTAGAGAACCATCGGAAACCATCATGCAGTATTGGACAGCTGTTTCATCCTAGTTTAGGAATCATCGGCAGTATGCACATACACAGGCGGTTCGAACCCAGGATCTTCCGTTTACAAGGCAACCTCCTATACCATTCAGCCAATGGGACCGGATGGTTTTCTAACCGATATCAATCCATGGTCAACTCGTCAAAACAAATGTAATCCCTACAAACCAAGTCTTGAAAATTAATCTGATGCTCGCTAGTGACTGGCTGGCTAAAGGACGGAGTTTCCTGCAGTTATAGTGGTAAGTCATGACCAGTGAGGTCTATCCAGTTAAGTGCGAGGATGGATATCCCACCGATGACATTGATTGAAGGTCACGCTAAATCTCGAATTGGTAGAAGTTAGAATTAATGGGCTTGTCACTGAATCAGGTCCCAGTGAGTGAATGGTATATGAGCTTACTTGTGACCGAAAGATCCTGGCAGTGGGTGCGTACTGCCAATGACTCCCAAACTAGGACTAGAGAAACAGCTGTCCAGTACTCCCTGCTTGTGTTCAATGGTTCTCTAACTGATATCAATCCGTGATCAACTCGTAACAATAGCAAGATTTATTTATTTTAATTTATTCCCTTACATTTCCAATGGAACATAGGGCTTCAAGCTATCCGGTCAAATCTTGATCACAGTTCATATGAACTAGAGGCTTGAAGTTTCGGTAGCAGTGGTGTTTACTTTAACAGAATGAGGTTCCTAACCTTATGCCCAACCTTCCCTCTTTACCTGTCTCACTACTGGCTTAGAGAGGTGAAGGAGTGCGTCGGCCGTCGAGGATCGAACTCCGGACCACATGCATGGTTGGCGAACATTCTACCGCTTAGCCACCGATGCACAGTGAGACATTTTATCTTAATACGACTTAAAACAAGTTGCTGAATCTATCGTACAGACTATTGTCACTGTATTGAGATGACATTGGGAAGAATTCAAGGGATAAGGGACTGATCAATCCAATACTGACACAACTTATACTTTATCTTCATAATCATTCGTCATCCTTCAAAGAATAGGGTCAATATGTAATTTCAATTCTTTTTTTATTTCAAAACAGGTTGATTCGAAAGGCTTTTAGACCAGTAATCCCTATATGTATATCATAATTCATAATTTGAACTTTTATCCCCTTGATATTAGTTTTTTATATGAAGGAATCAAAAAGCCATCGATTGAATTTCCCACCACTAATTGTTGTCATTTTTGACCTTATTTTAAAACTTAGTGGAATTTAAAATACGATTCAAAGAAGTGATTAATGATTATCTGAAGAAATTCCCAGTACCGATTAAAAACACTAAGTTATGTGGTCATAGATAGAATATTCTGGTTTGATATATGTGTAACACTACATTAAAGTTCATAATCATATCAGTTATAATCACACGACTTCAAAACTTGAGTTTTGTAGTTATCTTTGTTCTCTCCTATTTGATGATGGTGATGCGCAGGACAACACCAACAATGAGCAATCTAAATCATCAGTAGTAATTCCATACAAAGAAGGAACCTCGGAAACCACCTTACGGAGAATTCTTAACAATTCGGGTAGGAACAAAAGTGGCTGGCATTCAAACCACCCACAAACTCAATTGGAAACAGGCTTTGTCGGTTAACGGATCGTGTGAAGCCTTTAAAACCAAACAATTTAGTTCATTTAACACCCTGCCTGCAATGATTGTCAGGTCAAATACATAGGTCAAAGAAATAGAACGGGGGCAGTCAGCCAGAGTAGCCGAGCATAAAATCCTAGCAGAGAAATCTAGAGAAGTTGACCCGAATAAGATAAGAAATCTGGAGATAGTTCAGCTATAGCACTCACTACATGCAATTACACACAACCATACAATAGAATGGAATGGGATAAGATGAGAGTTTCAAAATCAATTGTCACAGGGTGAATGGAGGGAGAGATTGATGACAGCGGAATCTTTGTTTATCGAATCAACTGCAAATACATGTAAGAGGAATGATTCAACACCTTTCCACCCGGACAACTGGAAAATTCTACTACCCCTAAGACAAACGGAAGACAACAGAGAAAACTATAAAACTCAAGTTTCGAAGTCATGTGATTATAATTGATGACATGATTATGAACAATATTTTCTGTTCTAACCGTCGTCCAGTGAATAATACTGCTTCACTGTGTGATACATCTAATAAACAAACTAATATGGAATTCTGGTTTGATAATTTATTCTTCTGGTTGTATAGTCTTTCAACCATACTGCTTTGTTCATAACAGTAATTCCAGTAAAAATTTCTCCCTCAGTCGACAAAAGTGAAAGAATCATTGAGAACAAAGGTGCCCTGGGGTTCCTATGTCATATTGAGGTGGATGCACATTGATGACAGTGTTTGTCGATACTTCTACATGACGGATAGGCAAACATTTGATCTTATGGGTTTTTGAATTCCACTGGGTTCGATCCCTGAGTTTACACTACTGGAGTACCCTAAACACTGGGTTGAAGAAGCTCTTCAGTATTCCTTAGTAATCAATCATTGTAATGAGTTGCCTAGTGTGCTCTGCTTCTTGGATTAATTACAAATGCATGTCATTCATATATATATATATGAACATTCTGTTTTCTAATTTAATTGGTGGATGGTGACTAGCAGTGGAATCCAGGATAACGCGCATTTCGTCCCATTTGGGACTCGTCATCTGAATGTACCTGCATTCACCGGTGAGTGATGATATTCCCACCGAGCCTCGGTGGGATTCCTGAATTCCACTGCTAGTCACCATCCACCAATTAAATTCTAATTAAATGCCCAGACATCATCGAAGCATCTGTACAAGAAGCCGACATGTCAACCTGAGACCGAGGAGCACTTCGGTCCAATCAATCGACGGGAAAATCTAAAATTCAATTAAATAATTCTGTTTTCTGTTACAACTTCAGTACTTCTTGGAATATAGTGAACACCTGATAGTTGCCATAGTAACACGGTTTCTATCCACCATCTACGTTTAGTCAAACAAATTTAAGTGAAAATATATAAATAATTCACTTAGGTGGATTTAACAAAGTTTCATTGTACAATGTTGAGTATATTTAGTCGGTAAAGTTTACTCTGTGTGGTCTAAACCAATAAATGCAGTTTCATGAAGTATTGGTTTATGGGGATTTGATTGGTGTCGGTATTTTATCATGAATTGACTTGTCTAGTACTCCCAGGTGGTTTTCCAAAGGTTCTCCAACTGATATTAGCTCATGATGAAATCCTCCAGCCAGTCAAAACAAATCCCTGCAAACCAACAATTGAATATCAATCTGAGGATCACCAGTGACTGGCCCGATTCAGGTAGGTAGCTGCCTGGGTTCTAATGAGAAGTTTTGACCTGTCGGGTACAGCAGGACGGGTGTGAGGATAGACACTAGTCGTTGACATTGACTGTTGGTCGCTCTTTATCATGAATTGGTAGAATGTGGAATTCATCGGGGCGTTAGGTCGCGTCCCAGTAGCTTAATAGTCTACGAGCTCGCCTTGTAACCAGAATATCCTGGGTTCGAACCTCAGTGGTGAGTGCGTACTGATGAAGAGTCACAAACTAGGGCAACAGAAACAGCTGTCCAGTACTGTAGTACTGGTTTTCCAACGCTCCTCTAACTGATGTCAGTTCATGATAAACAAATACATCTTGGCAAGCACATTAAAGTGCTGAACGTTTTCAACACATTCATCAACCTGAAACCAATCTGGAAATCTTCGTCACTCAACTCAGCATCAACAACAACAACAAAATTCGGATTTTCAATACAAACGTCAAGTCAGTCAGTTCTTCTATACGGATGGATCAGAAACTTGGCCAGTGTGTCACAAAGAATATTTCCAACAGCCTGTTGCAGACCTTTATCAACAGCTATCTTCGCTCTATACACTGAAGATCAGATGGCCGGAAAGAATCACCAACAAGAAGCTATGGGAACAAACAAAACAGGATTCAATCACTCAACAAATATGCAAGAGAAAGTGGAGATGAATTGGACACTCACTCGCTGAGGAGGCCGCTGGGTGACATCGCGCCTCAGGCCAGTGCTCGAGTGGAACCCGAAAGGGAAGTGGCGAGTGGTTCGTCGGTCCAAGGGTGACATGGAGGAGATCATGTGAAAAGGAGCTGAAACCGTATGAACTAACATGGATGCAGGTGAAAAGTACAGCAGAAGACAGAAGCAAGTGGAGATGTGCAGTTGAAGCCCTATGTTCCACTAGGAACCCAAGGGAACAATAATAATAATTCAACTATGAATAGATGAACTTTCTTGAATATTATATCTTTAAAGATTTATCGAAAATATTTAACTGAATAAACTGAAGAAAGTACGACACTTATGTCGAGTCAGTTCTT
This sequence comes from Trichobilharzia szidati, assembly GCA_944472155.2. NCBI lineage: Eukaryota > Metazoa > Platyhelminthes > Trematoda > Strigeidida > Schistosomatidae > Trichobilharzia > Trichobilharzia szidati. The sequence continues at coordinate 138,119,243 of OX235274.1, read as the reverse complement.
TAATACGGTTGAGTGATTTTGAGCGCTTGTCAATTAAAACACTGCCAATGAGCCATCTAAGAATTTCATACTGAAGATCAAGTGGCCAGAATCAAAAAGGAGCTCTCAAAATGAATCGATTAAGAACTTACTGCCAGAAGAATAAATGGAGAGAAGTGGATATAGATTGGACATATGTTAAGAAGAATTTTAAGTGAAGTCACACAAAAAAGTGCTGATTTGAGCTCGAATTAGTAACGAGCGACGAGTTAGGCGTCGGTTCGAAGGTAAAATGAAGGGGATCTTATGAGGAGAAGATGAGAACTTATGGAAAGTTGTAGAGCCATTTAAAGATGAGGGCAGAAAATAGAACAGAGTGGAGGCGCGTTGTTGGAACCTTGTGTTCCAACCCCAACCAAACGGATTAGAAATCACAAGGTAAAAATTTTCACTAGTTGGTGAGTCATGCTTCATAATTCAAAGTAAAATTAGGTGACTGGTAGCAGTTGCTGGGGATCGTTCTTAAACGCAATACTCTTTTGTGTAACATATGAACTACACAAAGTATTATTGTCATTATTACTATTCCGTTTAGTTCTGAGTGGAACATAGGGCTCCAACAATACATCTACACTCTGTTCTATTTTTCGCTCTCATCTTCAGCTGGGCCCATGACTGCCCATAATCTCTCATCTCCTCCTGGCCACACAATCTCCTCCATGTCACTCTCGCACCGACGACCCACTCGTCGTTTCCCATTTGCATTCCACTTGAGTGATGGCCTGCACTGCGACTCCTCAACGTATGCCCAATCCATCTGCAATTGTTAAGCAATCGGCTCTTGGTTGGATTGTTCCCAACCAGAGTTTCTTGTTGCTGATTCTTCCTTGCTGGCTGGCCTTTTGATCTTCAGTATGGAGCAAGCCAGCTAAGGCAGCTTTTGATAAAAGTCTGTTGTAGCCAGTTGGAAATCCTTTTCGTGACACGCCAAGTTTCTGACCTATATAGAAGAAGTGACTGACTGACTTCACATTTATGTTGAAAATCCGAATCTTATTGTTTATGCTGAGTGAGTGCAGAGGATTTACAAACTGGTTTCAGGTTGATGAAGTTCTGTGTTAACCTTCCGATTCTACTTGGCTTTCACATCTTCATTCGTTCCGCTGGCTGTGGTTTAAACCTTGCTTTCTGGCTGGATAAGTGAAGGAAGTGACCTCTGCCAAATTTCCAACGTTGATTGTGACTGGTGCTGGTTGCTGTTGGTGCGTGGTTATCTTTATCACCTCCCACTTCTCTATGTTCACCTGAAGTCCTGTCTTTTCTGTCTGTCTCTCCAGGCAGTTTTTTGGTTTTCGCCTGCCAGCAATTCTTCGAGTTTGCATGACATTAGACATATATCATCTGCGAAATCCAGACCTTCTGCAGTCTTATCAGTGGTCCAGAGTATTCCTCTCTTCTCACTCCCCACGCACAGTCTGGCGCATAATCCAGTTCACCAAAATTAGGAATATCATCGTGGGTGATAAGACAGCCAGTCTTTCTTAATTCTGTATTAACTTCAAACGCCTCGCTGAGTTTTCCGTTGTGGATCACTTGACACGTGGCATTGTCATATAAGCAGCTGTTGATTGAGGTTGTTAAAGACTTGGGGTACTGCACGCCATAGTGTTTCTAAATAACTTCGCGATGAAAGCTGTTTGTTTAAGGCCTTTTCGAAGCCGATGAAATTAAAGTACAAGTTCGAATGCTATTCTATGCTTTAAACGAAGTAGAGAAAATCCTTATCAGTTATTTTATTTTTGAGACAGGTTCCCAAAATATGTTGATAAAACGTCTGTCAAGATATTGTAATGACCACGTTACAAATTCATAAAATTTGATTGATGTGAAATACTGGAGTTTGACCATTCTGATTTTGAATGGTACTTCGCTCACAGTGAAAAGTGACTATTCTTCATTTCGTACATTTGTAACAACAGAAGACAAGGGCCAGGCAACAGATCCTTTATTAAGGAAAATCAACACATTTATAGATTTTAATGTACATTATTGTAGATTATTGTTAGTAGAGAATACAGTCTTCTGATTGGTTGTTTCTCACAGAAAGTTAACCTTGCATCTCTTTGTGGCTGTGTCAGATCATCCATATGCTAACTGTATCCGCCTACGCAAAGCCTTTGTTCTCGTTTTCTCACCATCAATATTGGGGACATAAAAATTGACGTCAATTACTGTCTACCAACTTTGGCTAGCAGCCAGCTCTCACCGCAGATTGAGAATGTTGAAGACTTCTAACAGGGGATGAAGAATACTTTCAGTGCTCCGTGATATTGCTCATTAATTTCCATTCCAGTTAACATAGCAAGAATTTTCTATAGTTGGTTTGTAAGGATTAAATTTGTTTGTACGAGTTGATCACGGATTGATATCAGTTAGAGAACAATTGACCACAAGCAAGGAGTACTGGAGAGCTGTTTCTCCAGTCTTAGTTTGGGAATCGTCGGCAGTACGCACCCACCATAGGCGGTTCGAACCCATGACCTTCCGGTTACAAGGTAGGCTCGCATACCATTCAGCCACCGGGACCTGATGGTTCTCTAACTAATATCAATCCGTGATCAACTCGTAAAAATAGCAAGAATTATTTATTTTACTTTATTCCCTTACATTCTCAATGGAACATAGGGCTTTAAGCTAGAGCTTCGAAGTTTCAGTAGCAGGGGTGTATCTTTTACGGGGTGGGGTTGCTAGCCTCATGCCCAACCTTCCCTCTTTACCTGTCTCATTACTGGCTTAGAGAGGTGAAGGAGTGCGTCGGCCGTCGAGGATCGAACTCCGGACCACATGCATGGTTGGCGAACATTCTACCGCTTAGCCACCGATGCACAGTGAGACATTTTATCTTAATACGACTTAAAACAAGTTGCTGAATCTATCGTACAGACTATTGTCACTGTATTGAGATGACATTGGGAAGAATTCAAGGGATAAGGGACTGATCAATCCAATACTGACACAACTTATACTTTATCTTCATAATCATTCGTCATCCTTCAAAGAATAGGGTCAATATGTAATTTCAATTCTTTTTTTATTTCAAAACAGGTTGATTCGAAAGGCTTTTAGACCAGTAATCCCTATATGTATATCATAATTCATAATTTGAACTTTTATCCCCTTGATATTAGTTTTTTATATGAAGGAATCAAAAAGCCATCGATTGAATTTCCCACCACTAATTGTTGTCATTTTTGACCTTATTTTAAAACTTAAAGGGAATTGAAAATACGATCCAAAGAAGTGATTAATGATTATCTGAAGAAATTCCCAGTACCGATTAAAAACACTAAGTTATGTGGTCATAGATAGAATATTCTGGTTTGATATATGTGTAACACTTGTGCAATGTGGTAGGAAGTAATTGCATATTATTTTGTTTATTTGATGTATCACACAGTGAGGGAACAGTATTATTATTTACTGGATGACAAGGTTTCGAACATAATCTATTGTTGTTCACAGTCATATCAATTATGATCACAAGACTACAAAACTTGAGTTTTATAATTTTCTAGGTTCTCTCCTATTTGACAATGATGATGCGCGAGACAACACTAACAATAAGGCATCTAAATCATCAGTAGTAATTCCATACAAGGAATGAACCTCGGAAACCACCTTACGTAGAATTCTTAACAAGGAAGGCAGGAATAAAAGTGGCTGGCATTCAAACTATCCACTTACGCTATTAGAAACAAGCTTTGTCGGTTAAAGGATACTGACAGTGGGGCCTCAGTGATTGTCAGGTCAAATACATAAGTCAAAGTAGTAGATCGGGGGCAGTCAGACTAGCCGAACATAAAAATCTAGCAAATTCTAGATTAGTTGACCCAAATAAGATAAGAAATCTAGAGAATAGTTCAGCAATGGCACTCGCTACATGCCATTACACACAACCATACAATAGGATGATGGAATAACATGACAGTTTTTAAATCTAACTGATATAACAGGGTGGAGGGAGAGATTGATGACAGCGGAAGCTTTGTTTATCGAATCAACTGAAAATACGTGCCTGTAATAGGAATGATTCAATACCTGTCTATCCAGATATCTGGAAAATTCTACTACTCCAACGACGACAAATAGGAGAGGACAAAGAAAACTATAAAACTCAAGTTTCGAAGTCGTATGATTATAATTGATTGGTATGATTATGAACAGCGATAAATTTTGTTCGAAACGTCATCCAGTAAATAGCAATACTGTTTCACTGTGTGTGTGATACATCTAATAAACAGCCTATTATTTAATTCTGGTTTGATAATTTATTCTTCTGGTTGTATAGTCTTTTAACCATACTGCTTTGTTCATAACAGTTATTCCAGTAAAAATTTCTTCCTCAGTCGACATAAGTGAAAGAATCATTGAGAACAAAGGTGCCCTGAAGTTTATTATATCATAATGAGGCGGATGCAAATTGACGACAGTGTTTGTCGATAGTTCTATATGACCAATTGACAAACATTTGGTCTTATGAGTTTTTAAATTCCTGTGGATTTGTTCCCTGATAGAGTCATGAGTTTACCCTACTGGAGTACCCTACACACTGGGTTGAAGAAGCTCTTCAGTATTCCTTAGTAATCAGTCATTGAAATGAGTTGCTTAGTGTGCTCTGCTTCTTGGATTAATTATAAATGCCTGTCACTCATATATATATATATATATATATATACATATTTATATATGAACATTCTATTTTCTAATTTAATTGGTGGATGGTGACTAGCAATGGAATCCAGGATGCGCATTTCGTCCCATTTGGGACTCGTCGTCTGAATGTACCTGCATTCCCCAGTGAGTGATGATGTTCCCACAGAAGCTCGGTGGGATTCCTGGATTCCACTGCTAGTCATCTAGTCCACCAATTAACTTCTAATTAAATGCCCAGGCATCATCGAAGCCGACAACCTGTCAACCTGATACCGAGGAGCACTTCGGTCCAGTCAATCGACAGGAAAATCTAAAATTCAATTAAATAATTCTGTTTTCTGTTACAACTTCAATACTTCTTGGAATATAGTGAACACTTGATAGTTGCGATAGTAACACAGTTTCTATCCACCGTCTACGATTAGTCAAACAAATTTAAGTGAAAATATATAAATAATTCACTTAGGTGGATTTAACAAAGTTTCATTGTACAATGTTGAGTATATTTAGTCGGTAAAGTTTACTCTGTGTGATCTAAACCAATAAATGCAGTTTCATGAAGTATTGGTTTATGGGGATTTGATTGGTCTCAGCATTTTATCATGAATTGACCTGTCTAGTACTCCCAGGTGGTTTTCCAAAGGTTCTCCAACTGATATTAGCTCATGATGAAATACTCCAACCAGTCAAAACAAATCCCTGTAAACCAACAATTGAATATCAATCTGAGGATCACCAGTGACTGGTCCGATTCAAGTAGGTAGCTGCCTGGGTTCTAATGGGAAGTTGTGACCCGTTGGGGAAAGCAGACCGGGTGTGAGGACAGATACTGGTAGCTGACATTGGTCTACGAGCTCGCCTTGTAACCAGAATATCCTGGTTAAGAATCTCAGTGGGTTCGTATTGCTGAAGAGTCCCAAACTGGGTTGAAACAGATGTCGAGTACTCTAGTACCGGTTTCCCAATGTTCCTCTGACTGCTGTAAGTTTATGATGAAAAATACAGTTTAGTAAGCATAGTAAAGTGCTGAACGTTTTCAAAAGTGGATAAGTAACTGAAGTAATGCCTCATTTATCGGCTGAGCTTTTAATATTTCAGTTCAAACAATAATTCATAACTTTAATTGAATTTTAGATTTTCTCGTCGATTGATTGCACTGAAATGCTCGGTCTCAGGTTGACATATCAACTTCTTGTGCAGATGCTTCGACGATGTCTGGGCATTTAATTAGTATTTAATTGGTGGATGGTGACTAGCAGTGGAATCCAGGATGCGCATTTCGTCCTATTTGGGACTCGTTATCTGGATGTACCTGCATTTCTCAGTGAGTGATGATGTTCCCACCGAGGCTCGCACCCAGTGCCCATTGTTTCCAACGCCAAAGTGCTATCCACTAGACCACTTGGGCCACGAGAGCCTCCTCTTGTGCAACTGAATGCAGGTACCTCCAGATGACGACTCTTAAATGGGACGAAATGCGCATCCTGGATTCCACTGCCAGTCATCATCCATCAATTAACTTCTAATAATTCATAAAATTTACCGTTCTTTTATTGTACTAAGTAGTCCCATGTCAGCAATCTATTAGTGATAAACTTAGCAAAACAAATAAATCAGGATAAAATATGACTAGTGTTTTTCATGCTTCTATGGTTCAGTCGTGATATGCTCACTGGCAACGCATGAGTGCCTGGTTTAGTTCCCAGCTAAAGTACTGCCTCCAAAGCCTCAGGATGGTCGGGGGTGGGTGCCTTGCGCTGCGGGTTGGCCACCCCTCCGCACACCTCTTGAAATGCTCCCATATGACCGGGCGTCTTACATAGCCTCTCCTAAGGAAGTCCTACTCACTGTCTTCACGTGGCGGAGGTGTTTTTCACCAAAGTGAGAGGGCGAAAGCGGATGTCCGGCGCTCTTCACCGGGTTGACTGTCCATTGGATGACAGTCTAGGGGAGATGGCTAAACCCTGATTCAAAACCTCCAACGACTGGCGTATGAAGCTCACTTGAGCTCACCGGCAGACGTATGAACAAAAGGCTTGTTGGATGTCCTGGATGTCTGGCCCCATTCAAAAAGGCGTATGAACCGAACTCCGGTCACAGGCTGCCAATGGATAGTGGACTCCCTACTCCACTCCTACTGCCTTGTAGGTCACACTTGGTTGTGTAAAGGCTAGAGCTGCACTCTCAAACAAAAGGCCGAGCGATTCTGGGGACATCACTCGTACCAAATTCCCATGAAACTTCATGAACTCTCTTTTCGGTCTACCAACCTCCATAGATCCGTTCTCCTGTATGGCTGTGAAACCTGACCTCTTCGCGCGGAAGATGTACGCAGACTCGAGGTAGTAGACCATTGGTGCCTCAGGTACATTCTGCATGTTCGTTGGCAGGACAAACTCTCCAACGAAGAAATGCGTCGTCGTTGCTACAACATCAACCAAATTCCAGTACTGGTCCAACAACGTCGCCTTCGGTGGTTTGGCCATGTTCTGCGCCGACCAGATGACGATCTGGTCAAATCAGTTCTAAATCCCTCGCCATTACCATCTTGGCGATGTCGCAGGGGTGGACAGCTGAAAACATGGCTTGGTACAATCAAGGCTGATATGGAGTGCCTGGGGCTACAAACCGTCTACGGACTCCGTCTGTGGAACAAGAATTGGATAACCCTGTAGCAAAACCTTGCATCAGATCGCCGCGCCTGAGCAGCGATGATTCGAGATGTTCATGAAGCCGGATCATCCTCCCGTAGGAGATAGCCGAAGTAAAGTAAAGTAAGTACTGCTAAACTTTGCCTGGTTTACCAGCCAACTATAATTATGCAAAAAAGAAAAGGTTGAGCGTCAGGCTACCAATCTCACCTTGTAAAGAGACACCATTATCGCTACTGAATCCCTATGACCCCATCAGAACGCTAAGGAATGAAAAACGACACTGTCTACTATTCTATGAAGCTTCTCTTTTACACGCAAATAGATTTAATCACTGGATTAAATCAATAGTAATTCTTTTATAAGCGTTGGTGGCACAGCGGTAGAACGCTCGTCAACTACGCATGTGGTTCGGGGTTCGATCCGTACTCCTTTACCTTGCTAAGCCAGTAATAAGACTGGCAAAGAGGGAAGGTTGGGCATGAGGCTAGCAGCCCCATCCCTTAAAAATAAACATCACTGCTACCGGAACTTCAAAGCTCTAGCTTGGAGCCCTATGTTCCACTGGGAATGTAAAGGAATAAAATTTAAAAATATATATCAAATTCTTTAATGATATGTACAGTACATTGGAAATACAGTGATATACCGATTCGATAGAGAAAAGACACCATAATAAATCTACTTACATGTGTATTAGATGAACCAAAATTGAATCCTATATTTCCCGCCATATTTGATTCTTTCTATTTGCGAATGAATACTTCTTTATCAAGGGGAAAAATATCTATGACACAGAAAAAAAAAGAGAAAATCATTTTTGTTAATTTCAATTTCCTGAAAATTCTCATAATTTATTCAGGAGGAAAAAGATAGTTAGAGCGAACAGTTGTCGCTTTCGATAAATTATTCTTCTTCAGGCTCTACAATTATAAATCCATTAATTAATTTAAGCATACAATAGCCAGCCAGTCAGTAAAGGCAAATTAGAATCATATCAGAAATGTGTATTGTGGAACAAGTATAAGATGAGATGGAACAATAGTCAGTTAGTGTTGAATATACACGGTCAATGAGAACATGAGATAAAATGAGATGAAATAATTCAATGACATATATATTCTTCTTCAAGTATTGGTTTGTAGAGATTGCTTTTGATTGGTTGGAGGATTTCATCATCAGCTGACATCAGTTAGAGAAGCAACGGAAAACCTAGGAGTACTGGACAGCTGTCGCATCCTAATTTGGGACTCTTCTTCAGTATGCACACACCGCCATGGTTCCAAACCCTGAATCTTCTGGTTACAAGGTGAGCTTGTAGACCATTAAGCCATTGGTGGGAACCAATTCAGTGGCCAACCCATGAATTCTAACTTCTGCCAATTTATAATATATATACATAGTCAGGAGGAACTTGAAAGAAACAACCTCCTTTACCTACCTGGGAAGCATCGTTTCAACTACAGGCGGAACTGACGAGGATATCAAAGCAAGAATCAGGAAAGCAAGACAAGCTCTCACTACTCTCAAGTCTGTGTGAAGGTCAACAGCACTCAGCATCAAAAATAAGATCCGGATTTTCAACTCCAATGTGATGTCAGTGCTACTATACGGATCAGAGGCTTGCACTGCGCGTCATAAAGAGCACCTCAAACAAACTACAGAGCTTCATTAACAGTTGTCTTCGCTCAATACTCAAGATCAGATGGCCCGCCAGAAAAGATCAGCAACAGGTAGGGATCTCTGGGAGTGAACGAACCAGGAACCAATTGTGAAACAAATAGGCAGGAAGAAATGGAGATGGATTGGCTTGCCATACTCTGAGAAAACAAGCCATCAAGTGACATCACTAGACAGGCCATTTCTTGAGTGGAACCCGAAAGGGAAGTGGCGAGTTGGTCGTCAGTGCAAGGGTGACATGGAGGAGGTCATAAAGATAGCAGGTGAAAGCATGTGGACAGACGTGGAGCCAGGTGAAAACATTGGCGGAAAACCAAACGCAATGGAGACGGGTGGCTGAAGCCCTATGTTCCTCTAGGAATTAAAGGATACAATAATAATAAATAATAATACATAGTCAACAAAAGTACAGGTTTCGAGGGTGAGTGTTATCAGTGGTGTGTGAGACAATATGAATACTACAGAAAATAAACCAATGAATAAGGTGGGCTAGACATAAGTCGAAGGGTAAAAATAACGGCAATAATAATAATGAATAAGGCATTCAGAAGATAAATTTCGCGAGGTAATGACATCACTTCGTAGTTGGTCTACATTCGCTTTACAACTAGCATGGTTCACAAAAATGAGATAAAATAAAATGTATGACAGTTACTCAGTTCTATAAGACAAAAGCACATACTAATGACCAATCATATTTAAATAGGTCAAGTATACTTGCCATGGTAGGCAAAAGTTGAAGTCTATTGTGTTTTGCATACATTGTTTAGGATGCATTCGATTAATCCCCAAAGTGCTTCCATCACCTTTAATAACCTTGAATTAGAGTTATGTGATGAAATAATTGTGAAACAGTCATTAATATTGATTTTGTGATCTGACATTAATAAGTGCTTTGCAATGGATGATGATGATGATGGATTTCTATTCAAATTAATAATTGCATTCGGATTATCTATATGTTTTAATAACCATTTTGAAACATGTTCTTTTCGCCGACAACACTGGAACATTCTGTTGGTCCTACCTATATAAGTGTGTGTCACCGCAACTGCAGGTGAACTTGTAGATACAGTTTGGAGTAGAGTCCACAGAATTAGGGCCTTTGATCATGGGTCCAGGTATCAAAAATGTTCGGCAAGTGAGAAAAAGAGATGCGGCGTAGAATGTGCGTTTGATGGCTGGCCGAATTCTTTGAGCTAGCTGTCAACTGCATAATCTGATCACCCTTGAATGGTAGGTTAATAAAGATAGCTTTCTTTGGTACCGAAGCTGTCTTTTCGAGATGTGGTCTTTCTTTACTGTGACAAGTGATAAAATTTTCCGGATAACCATTAGCTAATAACACTGAATGTATATGTCGAATCTCATCCATCACTGTGTCACTCGTGCATATTTTTCGGGCCCTTGAGAACAAACATTTCACTAGGGAACGTTTATACTGGATAGGAACAAAACTGGTAAAATGAAGATATTGTCTACTCCATGTCTGTTTACGAAAAATAGGTGATCGCTGAATCGTTCCATCATCTCTCCTGGTCATTGTAATATCCAGGAAACCGAGTTTGTTATTCGATTCGAGTTCGGAAGTCACTCGGATATTTGAATGAATATGATTAAATAGGGTAATAAAGTTTTCAATAGGCTTACTATTATTACCAGTAATGAGAGTATCATCCACATAACGTTTATATAGCATAAATTCTCCTAGCATACCTTGCATTTGATCTATTTAACTATGATTGGTCATTAGTATGTACTTTTGTTTTATATAACTGAGTAATTGTCATGCCTTTTACTTTATTATTGTGAACCATGTTAGTTGTAAAGCGGTTGTAAAGAAACTACGAAATGATATCATCTCGCAAAATTTGTATTCTAAATGCCTTATTCATATATATATATATATATATTAGTATTTTGTTTACAACGGTCTGCATAACAGACGCGTCTAGTGAAGCTACTGGGAAGACATCGGTGTGAGGCACTTTCTGCCTGAGTTTCACAGAAGTGCAGCAGTTCAAATTGCAACAGTTCATATACCACAAAAAGGTAGAGAAAAATGGTGCTAAGGAACTAGAATGAACTGAGGTGTATAGGAGAAAGAATAATTACATCGTGAATGATAAGAATTCAGTACATTCACTTCACCGAGAACAATTTTCGGCCATATCAAGCAGATGATTCCTAAGGTCCCGAAGACTCCATTCAGACAGTTTACACATCCACTTCCATAGACTGATTCCATGCTTTGCTTTGAACACCCCTAGGTGTTTTACAACCTAATCATGTATTCTGTTGTAAAGTTAAGACTCAGATGGTATGAGTATGTAGAGTATTCAGCAGTTGAAGAGTTTCCAATCGAAATTTTGATGAATTCATGAAATCCTGCTTTATTAACCACATTTGTTGCTTGTTTTAAAATAGACGGAAGACAAGTAGTTCAGCGAAGAGTCTCTTTTCGGTGGCGAATTCATTTTCATAGCTGTAAATCGGTGCGGGATCCCACACCTGACCACTTCTATGTGTATATATCAGTTCACCTGTTGCTGTGGGGCCAGCCAGGTACATCGGTCGTTTAACGCGGATCCTATCAAAAAGGGTCAAAGAACACTATCCAGTGTGGCTGCAGAAAGGAAGTAATGGCTGCATAAGGAGTGCAATAATAGAGCACCTCGTCAACAATGGTCATTCCATCTCAACAAACGCCTCCTTCAAAGTAATCTATAAAGTGGAGAACAACCTTCCAAAGACAGTACGATTCCGTATTCTTTGCATCGTAGAAGCCATAGCCATTCAGTTGGAGGAACCAGAACTGTGCATACAAGAGAAAATTGTTGAACCACTTCTACTCCAGTGGTAACAACTGTGTTGATCTGACTTAACTTTTGTTTGTATGCTTATTTTTCTACCTAAAACCCTTGTGTAATTCCGTATATCTTGTTTCCATGTACACCCTGAGTACAACTCTTTGATCAAACTATTCATGTTATTATGTAACTCTTCTTTAACAATCGTTTGTGACAACTCATCACTTTTGTTACTACTCTCTTATATCAACATCCAATTCATCTGAACTTACTAATTGTATTTTCGTTTGGCAAATTTAATGTACACAAGCATACAAAACAACCATATATATTTGCGATTGTACAGCTATGAAGATGAATTCGCCGCCGAAAAGAGACTCTTCGCTGAACTACTTGTCTTCTGTCTATTAATGTTTTAAAATACTTGTTATCAGTGCAATAATAACCGGTTATACGGTGAAAAAAATCATCTTTACGTAGAATAATATAATTACAGGTTTAACATCAGATTAGTTTCAAGTTGTAGGCTGACAGAATCAATATTATCTACACGATAAATAAATGTCTTCAATAATTCATACTATCGACAAGTAGATGGAATAGCTATGGGTTCACCATTAGGCCCAATATTAGCTGACTTCTTTCTCGCAAAACTTGAAAACGGGAAATTAAAGGACATCATCAAAGAGTTTAATATGTATTACCGATATGTCGATGATACATTTATCTTAGCTGATGAGAATGTTAACATAGATGAATTGTTGCTGAAATTCAACAACATCTACCCTTCGCTTACCTTTACTTGTGAAGAGGAGCAGGAGAATGAACTACATTTCCTGGATGTCTTACTAAGTAGGAGAGAAGATGGGTCACTTGGGAGAAGCGTGTATAGAAAAAGCACTTTCACAGGGCAATACACACACTTCCTTAGTTACGTGCCCATTAAATATAAAAGGAATGTTGTAAAATGTCTTGCGAGCGGAGCAAGAAAGATATATGACCTCGTATAAAAGGAATTTGAATATATTCACGATTCCTTGATGGAGATGGGCTATCCGAGTAGCTTCATAAAAAAACATATGAAAATATCGGAGAAAAAACCGGAGACTCTGACTGCACGTAAAAAAACCTCTATTTATTAAGTTACAATTTAATGGTGACTTATCAAGTGAGATTCTATTCCAAAGACTTTCAAGGAGTATACGAAGAACATTTTATGCAGCACACCTATGTTTGTCATTCTCAAGCCGACGAATGATTGGGACGCAAAAGAAATATAAGCTAGATAGTTGTGCCACATCTATGTGTACTACTAGAAAGCTTAGCCAACGTGTTAGTGAACATCTCGCATCGTGGACCGACAAAAACAATCCGTAGCTCAATTTTGTCACATTTAATTGATAGTGGTCATGTAGTGGAGAAAACGAGAGCCTTCAAAGTGATTCATCGTATCCCACCAAATCTTTCCAATAGACTTCGTATTCGTTTACTGGACACAGCTGAGACAGGCATTCGAACTATTAAACCTAAACTATGTATTCAAAAATGTTCGTACAGCCATTATCCCTCCCTTAGCCTATTAAGACATAACCAACTAATGACTTCTACACCACCCTTTGTTTATATTTTCAATCCCTTTCTTATCATCCCTTAATCTTATCTTCATTATAAACGTGTTTCATTTCCTTTCCTTACAATCTAACATTACTTAATCGGTTGATTTGTTTTTACTAGCCTTTATCGACTACTTCCACCTGAACAGTTGTTTGTTTAATCATGCTGTTTTTTCATTATTCGTGTTATCACAGATTGCCTCACTTGCATCCTTATAATTGATAAGACCATTTTTATTATTACTATTACTATTATTGTTATTATCATTACTACTATTATGACTAATTGCACAATTTATATTCACCATCTTATTATCCTGTAGACAAAACACCATGATTGGTTTATATTTGAATTTTTATTTGTAAACCTATGTATATTAGAGTTAAGCCTGATGTGATCTAATTGAAAACAATATTGTTCGCTTAAATGTGTTGTTCTAAATAAATGTGTGGTGAATTGAATACAATAACAAAAAAAACTAGAACAAAATAAATTTGAAGATGGTGACTGATTAGTCATAATAAATTCATCATCCATTCATCTATCAACACTGTAGAACGTGTCGGATGATCAGTGATAAGTGTAAAAAGACGATGAGATTACAGTCAAAACTTTCACCATCAAAATTCAATATGTATAATAATAATAATAATAATAATTCACTTTATTCCAAAAACAGTACTTGTGATACACAATGGAATTTTCAGCATTAATCACTATATTGCATCTAATTTCATCAAATTATAAATAAAATTAATCACACAGAAAATTTACCACATTTACAATACGGGTTAATATTTTAAAAAAGTAAAAAATAAAAAAACATGCAGCATATAAAATGGAAATAATAATAATGAAATAATATAAAGTAAAACTTGAAGGTACATAAAGATGGATGGAGAAGATTGTTTATTTACTAGATGAAAAAAGGTTAGTCAATTCTTGCCTGACACTATTTTCATCACATAAAATACGTGCCAAGTATGGTATCATAGAATTTTTATACTTAGATGTGAGAGCATACAGTTTTCTGAAGTTACTTCTTGTTCTACCTGAGGAGATGCAAGGTGAAAGCTGAGGGTGAAGTGGATGCTCCAAGTCAGACAAAATGCTTCTAGCAAATTTAATGCACGAAGTCAAATGTCTAACGACAACGACGTTAACTATGTGGTCCACTGGGACACCCCTCACTCTACTGACTGACAGTCTTCAGCATTCTACGAATTGTGACATAGTCCTTTTTAAGCAAACCAGGAAAGAATAAGGGTGAACAATACAGAAGAATAGATAGGATGCAAGAGTTTATGAACTGTAAGAGGAGGGGTTGAGTTATACCCGAGTGCCTTAACTTCTTAATATAAAATGTCAGGTGGAATATTTTACTGGAGATCGCTAAGACATGGGAAGACCAGGAGAGATCAGAAGAGAGAATAAGTTCAAGATACTTAATTTCTGATTTAATTCCTATATCACTGTCACCAATCTTAAAACTGTAATGAGAATCGACGGCTTCTTTTAACTGTCGTTTACATCTTAAGCTGAAATTAACAGTTTGACATTTAGAAGGATTCAGTTTAAGACCGTTAGACTCAGACCATTTACTGACTCCCGACAGAAAGCTATTTATTTTGGTACAATCTAGCTCGGAGTTAACAGCCATTGAAACTGTTAAATCATCAGCGTACTTCACAAAATTTATTTCATCAGACTGAGGCAAGTCATGTAAGAAGAAAGAAAAAAGAAAAGGAGAAGGGACAGCGCCTTGAGGGACACCAGCTTCAGTAGGCAATGAAGTGGAAGACTTCCCTTTATACTCGGTGTACTGCTTTCTTTCTGAGAAATAAGAATGTAACCAGTTAAAAGCCCAACATTCTGTTTGACTTGCAGCAAGTTTATTTAATAAGATGTCCCTAGGGACTGAGTCAAAAGCAGATGTATAGTCTAGGAAGGCACAACGAACAAATTTAGCCCCTTTGTCTAGACTGGAAGCAATGTTATGATATAAGACGGCAGCTGCATCTAAAGTGCTTCTACTGTGCTTATAGGCAAACTGTTTTGGGTCATTAAAGGATTTAAGAGAGGGTACAAGACTAAGTAAAAGTAGTTTCTCCATAGTTTTCAAAAAAGGAGAGGTAATAGCAATGGGTCTAAATTTGACGCATGCTCCAGTAGACGATTTAGGTATGGGTACAACTTTAATGTCTTTCCAAACAGCAGGCACAATATTACTGGAAAAAGATTTGTTAAATAGATCAGTGATAGGGTAACATAGAATATCGGAACATTTTTTGAAAATAATACTAGGTACATGATCTGGACCTAAGCTCTGGGAAGGGTTCAGAGACTTGAGGCACTTTTGAAGTGGAGTAGCCGCATCAGATTGGAAAACAAATAATACCTCTCATTATAAAATCAGAATAGCTTGTTATTGCCTACTCCCTCAGTTTGTTTGCAAATTGTCCCCTAGAATTTAAATACTGTGTAAGTCAGGCATAGCTGCACTCCTAGCATTATGTCCTCAAGTGGCACTTTCGTCCTAAGATTGTAGCAGATATATTCATGAATAAGTGGGAAAGCATAGCGATTGAAAAGTTCACCCTCACCCTAAAATTATGGTGGAGCTATGTAGATGACACATTCACTGTACTTAGAACACAGGATATAGATAGATTTTTCGAACACATTAACTCCAAGGTAGAGGCAATTCAATTCACTTATGAATTGGAAAGGCAGGAAGGAGACCTTCCAATGTTAGATTGCAGCGTAAAAAAGAAAGAAGATGGGAAGTGTTCAAAATAAACCCACACAGTCAAAGAGATATATATATTCCCAAACTAGGATGAAACAGCAGCTGTCCAGTACTCCCTGGTTTTCAATGGTTCTCTAACTGATATCAGTCCGTGATCAACTCATAAAACATAACTAACCCTTACAAACCAAACTTTAGAAGATATTTAGACTTCCGATCATACCATCCTATGTCAGTGAAAATACGACTGGTGAAATGTTAAAATAATACAGCACAAAAACTAAGTAGTACCAGGGAAAATCTGAGACATAAAGTGACACGTATAAGAGAAGCTGTGAAAATTTCAATAGGTTAAAGAATACTCAAATCGAAAAGTTCAATAAATTATTACAGGAGAAATCTTCATCTCAGAACGATGAAATCAGCAGCAATCTAAAGTCAACGACGATCCATAAAACAAAGTGGGTTTTCAGTCTCTCAACACATATATTAAGTCCTACGGAAATAAGTGTGCTAGAAAAGGGACTAAATTTCATTGTAGCAGTGGACAAGCTCAAACCTGAGAATATCATCCCTAAAATAGAAACAGCACTAAGTGTGATAGACAAAACAACGGCTGATGAAATACGAGCACAATGTGCACTGACATTAAAACGACAAAAACGTGGAAAGCCTAACCTGACAAAAGCAGAGATAGAAGCCCTAAAACACCTTAAGAATAACAAGGATATAGAAATCACAAAGCCTGACAAAGTAAATGCATCAGTAGTGTTAGACAAACAGGACCATATGAGGAAACCAATAGACACACAGTGGACCTTATACTCCGAATGAAGCCGTTTCTAGGTGAGTCTAAATGGTTTAATTAAATGCCCAAAACTAATAACCACAGTAGGATGTATGGTGATGTTAAAGTTCATAAGTCAGTATACCCTATTAGGCCTATAGTTGATTTTAGAAATTCACCTACTTATGAACTACCTAAATATTCAGCCATGGTATTAAATCCCCTTAAAAGACACTCAAAATCTAGACTAACAAATTCTTATGAACTACAACACAGACTAAATAATTTAAAATTAGATAATGAAGAAAAAATGGTTACTTGTGACATTGTCAGTTTATATACACGTATACCAATAAATATGGCTATGGAGGAAGTCAGAAACGAACTCATTCCTGACGAAGAACTTGAGCTTAGAAGAAAAGGTCCACCAGAAGACATCATACTAGGAGTGTAGATATGCTTGACTTCCGAAGGAAAATATACAAAAATCTGAGGTAGCATCAAAACGAAAGAGAATGGGAAGTTAAACACTAGTGCGTTATCAGAAAACTCACACATTCAAACAGATATTCGGACTTCCGATCATCCCACCTTATGTGTCAATGAAAATAGAATTGGTGAAATGTTTAAGTGACGGAGCACAAAAACTAAGTAGTACCAAGGAAAATCTAAGACAGGAAGAGAAGCATATAAGAGAAGCTTCGAAACCTAATAACTACCCTGACAAATTAATCAGAAAGTATGTAGGGAAATGTCAAACTGAAATAAATAATGAAAGTAGTGATAGTGATGATAATAATAATATTAATGACGACATGCATGTCAAACATGCACAGGATAATGACAACACCAACAATAAGGAATCTAAATCATCAGTAGTAATTCCATACAAAGAAGGAACCTCGGAAATCTCATGCACAATTTTTAACAAGACAGGCAGGAATAAAAGTGGCCAGCATTCAAAACATCCACTAAATCAATTAGAAACAAGCTTTGTCGGTAAAAGGATCCTGCCAGTGGAGCCTTTAAAACAAAACAATTTAGTTCATCTAATACCCTGTCCGCAATGACTGTCAGGTCAAATACATAGGTCAAACTAGTAGAACAGGTGCAGTCAGACTAGCCGAGCATAAAAACCTAGCGGCAAAATCTAGATTAGTCGACCCAAATAAGATAAGAAATCTGGAGAATAGTTCAGCTATGGCACTCGCTACATGCCATTACACACAACCATACAATAGGATGGGATACGATGACAGTTTTAAAATCCAACTGATATGACAAGTTGGAGGGTGAGATTGATAACAGAAGCTTTGTTTATCGAATCAACTGCAAATACTTGTAATAGAAATGATTCAGCACTTGTCCACCCAAACATCTGCGAAATTCTACTACCCCGATGACGACAAATAGGAGAGAACAAAGACGACTATAAAACTCAAATTTTGAAGTCGTGTGATTATAATTGATTGGTATGATTATGAACAGCAATAAATTGTGTTTGAAACCTTGTCATCCAGTAAATAATAATACTGTTTCTTCACTGTGTGATACATCTAATATCCGTGATCAACTCGTAAAAAGTATTATTAAACCAGAATTTACAAAATCTCTTCATATATATATATATATATATATATATATAACAACTTAATCTTCATTCTTCTTCAAATCATCAGACACACTAGAAAGTAACCTTGTCCACGTAAAAGACCAAATTCCAAAGGAAAATCCGTCTAATTGTGTCTATAAAGTAAAATATCTGCTTGGAATGCATCGGATAAACATCGCCAGATAGAAATTAACATCAGAAGAAATGAACACTGTATAAACTTTATCCGACCACAGAAAAATCTAGTTGTGAACTAGAAAAACTTGAAAAATCATCAGTCATAGGTGGTGTATACGCTATAGAATCAGACCACAATCCTGATTCTGACAATATTCAATTCATGCAGAAAAAAATTTCAGAAATCACAAAGAACGTCTAACATCATCAGAAGCACTTCATATTGAATAGAATCCAAATTGTCTGAATAAGAATAATAATGGACTAAAATAGAATTTGACCTAGTTACAACACCTCCCCCCCCCCAAGAAATGAGAAAATGAACACAAAAGCAGTTTCAATATGTGATGAACACATGATACTTTTCTTTTTATGACTTTATACGCATTCCAAATTCAACAATCTAAACACACACGCTTGGTTTTATTATCTTTATCATTTGGCCAACTTGACAGCGTAAACAGAATTACCCCATGCTGATGAACGATGATTAAGTTGTTGTATATAAGCTGAGATTTTGTAAAATCTGGTTTAATATCGCAGCTTTGATAAAGCTTTTAGCAGCAGCATTAAACAGAGAAACGTCAGTAGAAACAACAATATCGTTTTTTTCCACTCACTACGAAAACAGCTACTTATTTCAGTAGTAATTTTATGCCAGTGTAACATATATGTAGTGAAAGAATAGTGGAAAATGTTGAAAGTTTAATTATAAACTCTACAAAGTAGACTATCTATCAGTAAACCTCATGAACTGCGGAAATCACTGTATTGGTCAGAGTGTGAATCCCCTTTCGATTCCAAGTTCAAAAACACATCTGTTTTTATTCCTTATTGTCTCAAGTGTAACAAAGGACTTCAACGAACACCTTTGAAATTTCAGTAGCAGAGGTAATGGAAGCCGCACACTCAAGCTTCCCTCTTTAACCAAGGTTACTATCAGCTAAGCGAGGCTTAAAAGTGTACGTCGGCCAAGAGCCTAGCCCCTTGTCACGTGCGTAGTCGGCAGGCATTCTAACCCTGATTTACATAAACTAGCCGTCAAAAGACACCACATGTTTTCTTTCAATAACGATGCATGTAAACAAACTCTGGACATCAATTTCACTGTGGAACAACAAAAAGTAATGCTGAGAAATTCCTAGGAGGCTGGTAGTCAGGTGACAAATCAAGGAATAACAAACAGACACAATAAATTAAATTTATCGATTAATACAGAAGTTAAATCCCGCGCCAATAAAAACAATCAATACTAATGTAAATTAACTACCAATCACGACAGTAGTTGGTTAAGGAGATACAATTATATCATTCATCCACGGAGAATTCAGATACGTCCACTAAATATCTAATTTTGCGTTGAAAATGTTTAGAGTGGCACAAGAAAGCGTGGCCATTAAGCCATCCAGCTCAAAGAACATGACCACAACAAACCTTATATTCATAGGATAACCTACAGCTTCGCAATTAGTAGCAGACATTACATCGGTCAAAGTCGTATTGTCGGCGTCTTGTTCGAATCAGAATCCAGGAACACAAATCTTTCATATCAATGCATATAGATAATTATGGACATCAGTTTGTTTGGGATAATATCGAAATTTTAGACAGAGGAAACACCGAAAGTGCCAGGGAATTCTTAGAAGCCTGGTACTCAAGTGAATATGCGGTTAACAAACATGTTAATTTAGACGAAATATACCAACCAATAAAAAGTAAATCATGTGATCAGAAAGTTTAAAATCCAAGTCAATAGAAAATGATCAATACATAACTAAAGATGGTTACCGGGAAACGCAATTCCATCACTCATTTAAAATTTAAATCAGTTCACTTTATGATAAAAATTGCGCTGAAAGCGGATGTTTTCCAGAAGGATGACGAGAGCTCAGCCGCAACTAAACCAAACAGCTCAGAGAACATTACTAATTGCAAATCATCCACCTGAGCTGCAAATCTTTTCTATTATTTCATAACCTAAAGCTTCTCAGGAAACTAATATTGTCTCAGAGAAGTTTCAAACTTGTATAGTCATAATGGCTACTTGAAACATTCAGTTTTATCAACAAGATATTACATTTCAGTTATGAGTCTGATGTGCAAGACCAGACAGTGTTAATGTAATCAATTTCAATACCACTGTGAAAAACCATGTATAATACAAAAATTTATTCACCTTCATTTTTTTTACAAGCAATACAATAACTTACATGATCAAATTTAGAAAATATAAACGTGATGAACACTACTTGGAGTTGGCGCAAAAATTTGTTGATTATAATGCAATCAGATTATCACCTAATAAAAGTCAAGTCATTTTTATTGACAATGTGGTAATTTCAACCAATCATAGATAAGAGAGGTTTTCAACCATTCAAAAGCTGATTGGTCATAATGCACATAAATCAATGACTTTAATCTTTTATTTCTGATTGGTTGAATTTTGTCAATGTAACGAATAAGGGAAACGAATGCAATTTGTAAGGCGAAAATTTTCAATTGTATTCACAACATGCCATGAATAAATTCAATGTCTGATTCAATATAAAGGTCACTTTATCGAGTGAAAATACCAATGAATACTAGCCAAACGATTGATGTTATCAGTGATAGTAAGGAAGAATTAAAACACGGCTAAATAAACGAACAATATTGTTTTTTTCAGTTAGGTCCTCTTTAGGCTTAATTATGATGTACATAATTGTATAGTTACGTGCCCATAAAATATAAAAGGAAAGTTGTAACATGTCTTGCGAGCAGAGCAAGAAAGATTTGTACAGATGACCTCGTACAAAAGGAATTTGAATATATTCACGATTCCTTGATGGAGATGGGCTATCCGAGTAGCTTCATAAAGAAACATATGAAAATATCGGAGAAAAAACCGGAGACTCTGACTGCACGTAAAAAAACCTCTATTTATTAAGTTACAATTTAATGGTAACTTATCAAGTGAGATTCTATTCCAAAGACCTTCAAGGAGTATATGAAGAACATTTTATGCAGCATACCTATGTTTGTCATTCTCTAGCCGACGAATGATTAGGACGCAAAGGAAGGATAAGCTTGATAGTTTTGCCACATCTATGTGCATTTATCAATTCAACTGCACCTGAGGTGATAATCATATTGGGCGTACTACTAGAAAGCTTAGCCAACGTGTTAGTGAACACCTCCCATCGTGGTTTGGCGTAGGACAGAAAAAACCATCCGTAGCTCAATTTTGTCACACTTAATTGATAGTGATTATGTAGTGGAGAAAACGAGATCCTTCAGAGTAATTCATCGTATCCCACCGAATCTTATATATATTAGGGTTATGCCTGATGAGATCTAATTGAAAACAATATTGTTCGTTTAAATGTGTTTTTCTAAATTTTACTATGGGAATATTTAATATAACTGTACATGTAAAACCGTTCTTAATCAATAATAATGAATTTGTGGACCAAATGTAATAAATGTTAAATGTTTCTTATGTCAGTAATACCAGTGATTATAATCAAAGCAAAATAATGATAGTAAGGTTAATGAGAACAAAAGTAAAAGAAGTTTATGAAAGTGGAGATAAAAAAAACGAAGGTAGTATGTATGTGTAAACTAGCTCTCGCGTGTGTATCGATAAATGAGAATGGCACTTCTAAGTGGTTTAAATAACTTATATCAACCCACCAACAACAATCAGAATCAATCACCATCAACGGGGAGATTGAACAGAAGTTACTTCCTTCACTTATCTAATAATAATAATGACTTACTTTATTTCAAAAACAGTACTTGTGATACAGAATGGAATTTTCAGCATTAATCACAATATTGGATCTAATGTCATCAAATTATAAATAAAATTAATCACACAGAAAATTGTGCGTCGGTGGCATAGCGGTTAAGACGCTCGCCGACCATACACATGGTCCGGGGTTCGATCCCCGGCCACCGACGCACTCCTCTACCTCGCTAAGCCAGAAACAATGCTGGTGAAGAGGAAAGGTTGGGTTTGAGGCTAGCAACCCCATCCTGTAAAAATAAGCACTGCTACAGAAACTTCAGGCCACTAGCTTGAAGCCCTATGTTCCACTGGGGAATGTAAAGGGAAAAAAAAGAAAAAAAAGCAGAAATTTTACCACATTTACAATAGGGGTAATGTCAAAATCATGCAGCGTATAAAGTGGAAATAATAATAATAATGATAGCAACTAAAGTAGTAATGATAATAATACAAGTGGAAATTGCCGTGGGCTTGTTTCACACAGTATTGTCGATGTGGTATAGAAATCCTAGCATGTTTAAAAATACTGACTATAATGCTTCTCTTTACACGATATGGTGAGGGGAAAAACAAAGATTACAGCAGTCATAGAGATAAGTTGGTGTTTGCAATTATGAAAGTGAAAACAAAGAAGCAATAGGACCATAGATATAATAGAAATAATATAAAGTAAAACTTGAAGGTACATAGGGATGGATGGAGGAAATTGTTTATTTACTAGATGAAAAAAAGGTTAGTCAATTCTTGTCTGACGCTATTTTCATCACATAAAATACGTGCCAAGTATGGTATTATAGAATTTTTATACTTAGACGTGCGAGCATACAGTTTTCTGAAGTTACTTCTTGTTCTACCTGAGGACATGCAAGGTGAAAGCTGAGGGTGAAGTGGATGCTCTAAGTCAGACAAAATCCCTTCAGCAAATTTACTGCACGAAGTCAAGTGCCTATCGACAACGACGTTAACTATGTAGTCCACTGAGACACCACACAACCTACTGACAGTCTTCAGCATTCTACGAATTGTGACAAAGTCCTTTTTAAGCAAACCAGGAAAGAATAAGCACGGGTGAACAATAAAGAAGAATAGGTAGGATGCAAGAGTTTATGAACTGTAAGAGGAGGGGTTGAGTTATACCCGAGTGCCTCAACTTCCTAATGTAAAATGTCAGGCGGAATATTTGACTGGAGATCGCTAAGACATGGGAAGACCAGGAGAGATCAGAAGAGAGAATAAGTCTGACTACCGTTTCAAACACAGGCGGAACGGATGAAGATGTCAAAGCTAGCCAGCCAGAATCGGAAAGGCAACCTAAAGCCAGCTGAGAAATCTTCTGCACTGCACTTCAGCATAAACAACAATATATGAGTAAGAAACTTATGTACCGTGGTAGAATATAACTCCATTATGGATAAGGTTTTATTTTGATAAATCACACAGTGTTATACAGTAATATTAACTGATAACGTTTCGAGCACAAATTATTGCTCATAATCAGTGCAGTGCGTGCAGATTATGGGCCATTGTGGACCCAAATGAAAATGACAGCGGAAAATATAAGAATGTGGGGAAGTTATACCGTTTATCAAATATGTTCACTAGTGTTCATCACTGATATATTTGTTTACTTGGTAAATTGAACTTTGTAATCAATCAATAATTGAATTTATGCATCACATGATAGATTAGTTAGTGCAGATATTTTAACCCTAAGCAATTAAAAATAGCAACTTACAAACTATTTGGAAACTACGTACACAAATTAGCCTTAATAAACTTGAACAAAGATGGGACAAAGGTAAACTTTAAGCACCACTAACTACCAATCAGCGAATTACCCTGAACTAACCAATCACATGAAAGAGGTCTCTTTATGGTTATGAAATGCATATATTTATGAAAAAATGCACTAAACGTGTTACAGAGGATACCTTTCTCTCACATGTGATAAGAACATCTCCCGGTTCAGCATAGGAGTATCAATGGAACAGTTACACCACATCCTACAGATACATTCATCTTTAAATAACATCGCTTTGCGATCCATTAATGGCTCTCATCTCGTTGTTTAATCTCCTCCAAAAGCCTTCGATAGAATTGGTGTGAATCCCTGTAATGGGATGCACAAGACCATTAGAATGGTTGATACTGTGGTGAATATATCCAAGGGATGACAAGGAGTTTTAACGCTACCACTCATCTGGGCTAAGAAAAGATGGGATCTGGCAAACAATGTTCCTACTAAATATTTGAATCATCAGCTTGCCTTCCCTTATATTAACTTGTCTCAAACAAATTTTGCAACGATGTATGTGTCCATCAAAAGACTTCCTGAAGCTTCTTATAGTCATTATTCCCCCACCTGACTTCTCTTGAAGCGCACAATGAATGTCCGCTTTTTATTTAATAAGGAACTAAAGAGACAGATCGACGATGTGGCAATGGGGTCACCACTAGGACCCATTCTAGCCGACATTTTCCTTGTGAAAGTATAAAATGGGACTTTGGAAGATGTTATTGATGGACTTAAATTCCATTGTCCGTACATGAATGATACATTTTTGATTATGAAAAATGAGGATGAAGCAAAGAACATCCTGGATAAATTTAACGAGATTCATCCTGCAATAGATTTCACTATTGAGAAAGAAAAAGACTCTAGTATTTGATTTCCAGACGTCTTTATGACCAGAAGAGAGGATGGCACAATAAGAAGAAGTGTATATAGAAAAAATACCTCAACGGGTCAGCTTCGTGCCCTTCAAATACAAACGCAATCTGATAAAGTGCATGGTTCACAGAGCAAGAGTAATCTGCTCGGATGAATGTTTTGATGAGGAACTTAATAATATTAAACGGTTGCATCTCAAGGTACTTATAGTTCCTAAAAGGCCTTGTTCTTACAAATTCAGTTCCTTGGAGACAACATCAGCGAGATACTAACACAACGCCTAAGAAATGCGACAAGAAGAGCATTCCCTGCTGCCAAATTACGCTGTATCTTCAAAACCACCCACCTCTATTTTGCGTTCGGGAGTTAAAGATAAACTGCCTAATTTCGCCTCTTCTATTTGCACCTACCAATTCGACTGCTCCCATTGAGCCAGTTAGATGCATAGGCTGTACAATTAGGCATGTTTCTCGTCGAATTTCCGAACATCACCCTGCATAATGGTTAAGTAAAGGACAAACGAAATCTATTCGTAGCTCTATTCTATCTCATCTTGTGAATACAGAACACAGGATTGATGTCAACGAGGCAGCTTTTAAAGTTATCTACCATGCATACCAACCAACTAATCTTAACTTCGTCTTAAGAGTTCGTTTACTAAATATTGTTGAGACTGGCTGTTGAGATCCACATTAGGAAGCCTGATTTATGTGCCCAAAAGAAGCTAGTTCAGACACTGTCCTTACCTTGGTAATCTAGGTTCGAATGAGCCTCAACTTTTTGTAGAAATTTCCTTAATTTTAGTTGATATTCTATTTATCATTATATCTTTAATTATTATTATTATTACAACTTATGCATCCTTAATGAACTGTAATTCCTTTGTGATCTTACTTAACAAATTGATAGTATTTAAGAAAACACTAATATTGTTATTGACTACTATTCTAGAATATTCTATGTATATAAACGTATGCATATATAATTGTAGATCCAGAAGAGGAAATTATCGAAAAGGATATTCTTTGCTCAATTATTTTGTGTTTCATAGATGTCTGAATGAATATTTTCCCTGTATTGAAATTTTTTCTTTCCCAATCAACCCCATATCTAAGCAGTACCGGAAGACTTGTTCCTCACCAAATTTCAAGCGAAACTGTGTTAAAGAAGGCATTTCAGTCTAATCAGGCCGAATAGAAGCTTCCACCCACGTGAATAAAACGCATTGGACCATTTCAAGGTCAATTATTATTATTATTGTTCCCTTGGGTACCTAGTGGAACATAGGGCTTCAACTGCACGCCTCCACTTGCTTCTCTCTTCTGCTGTACTTTTCACTTGCATCCATGTTAGTCCATACTGTTTCAACTCCTATTCACACGATCTCCTCCATGTCACCCTTGGACGTCCCACTCACACTTCTCTTTCGGGTTCCAATCGAGAGTTGGCCTGACGTGCGATGTCACCCGACGGCCCCCTCAGCGAGTGTCCAATCCATCTCCACTTTCTTCTGCATATTTGTTGGGCGATTGGTTCCTGTTTCGTTTGTTCCCATAGCTTCTTGTTTGTGATTCTTTCCGGCCATCTAATCTTCAGTATGGAGCGAAGACAGTTGTTGATAAAGGTCTGCAACAGGCTGTTGGAAATATTCTTTGTGACCCGCCAAGTTTCTGATCCGTATAGCAGCCGTACTCCATTGGTAGTTGGTGTTGATTAAAGTTTAAGATCACACGTTGTTTTATTGAACAGAGGCAGTTTGACTCATTATTGTCATGTGAACTCGCAAGCTCAAGTCAGTGGTACCCTGTAGAAGTATTCAACTCAAATATATCGATAGTGTGGTCAAAGACACTATCAAGCGAGTTTTTCAGGCTACCATGGATTCCCTTTAAAGTAACCGATGTCGTATCGCTTACCTACAGTTACGAAATGAGTAGAGCTGTCTAAAGAAGAGGCTTCATCAAAGCACTGCACATTTGACTGATTTTAGTTACTGTTTGAACAAAAAGCAGACAGCATTAAGAAACACCCTACGAAACTTATCCTATCGCATATCATTGTATCGACAATAATTACTATAAGTCACATCAGTATATCACATTCAAAGTACCTAGGAGAAGTATAAGGACAAGAAGTCAAGACGAGTCACATAATGACACTACTTTCCTTTGAAGTAAGGCAATTCATCATTCTCATTATTTAAAACAATTAGCTAGCTGTCTTTACGAATTTCGATAAAACACTAAGAAGATGTAATTTGTCTGAATCGTTTAGTGTGTGTTTGCGCAACCCATTTTTCGTTGTTGATTATAGCTTGATTCCACACAGTACTTTTTGGTACAAATATGGAATTTTCAGCATGTGATATCGGTAGCCCAAATTTTGCAGGCCAATCATTGATATCGAGTGTGCGTCGGCAGGGGATCGAACCCCGGACCGTGTACATGGTCGATGAGCGTCCTAACTACTGTGCCACTGACTCAATCGAACCATCTGATCACACACATGACTTGTCATAGGAAAATTTATCTGTGAAAATAATAAAGAGTTAAGAGGTGAGAAAATAGACTTAGGTCAAGTTAAAAAGACATCTTGAATGTCGAAATAACAATGAAGATCACTAAACCAAAGAAGTTAGGTAATGGTATATCTGTGGTGAGAGCTGGCTGGTAGGCAAATTCCCAGACATTAATTTACGTCAATATTTATGTTCCAAATATTACGTAGGCGGATACAGTTAGCAGATAGATGACCTGACATTCAAGAAACAGCCACAAAGAGATGAAAGATTAACTTTCAGTGAGAAACAACCAATCAGAAGACTGCTTTTCTGCTGACGATAATCTATAACAATGCACATGAAAATCTATAAATATGTGTTGATTTCCTTAATAAACGATCTGTTGCCTGGCCATTGTCTTCTGTCGTTACAAATCTACCCTGCCTGGTATCAAAATAAAGTAAAGTTTACCAAAGAAGGTTTAGTTTATCGGTAGCCCAATTTTTTAATCAGACTGTCGTGCTTTGAATTCACATTATTTGGTTATGTGGAGATAATCGATAAGAGGCCTTAGACTTAGCTTTCAGTGGTTTTAGACACTTATCAGTAATTCATGAAAAATTCCCATTCGAACATTAATAGACAGAAGACAAGTAGTTCAGCGAAGAGTCTCTTTTCGTCGAATGGTAAATATATATGGTTATTTTGTATGTGTGTGCACATTAAATTTGCCAAACGAAAATACATCTAGTAAGTTCAGATGAATTGGATGTTGATATAAGTGGATAGTGACAAAAGGGATGAGTTGTCATAAACGATTGTTAAAGAAGAGTTGCGTAATAACATGAATAGTTTGATGAAAGAGTTGTACTCAGTAAGCGTGTGCATGGAAACAAAATATGCGGAATTACACAAGGGTTTTAAGTAGAAAAATAAGCATACAAACAAAAGTTAAGTCAAATTAAACAAACAAACAAAGAAAAGTTAAGACAAATAAACACAGTTGTTACCATGGGAGTAGAAGTGGTTGAATAATTTTCTCTTGTATGCACAGTTCTGGTTCCTCTAACTGAATGGCTAGGGCTTCTGCGATGCAAGGAAGACGGAATCGTACTGTCTTTGGAAGGTTGTTCTTCACTTTGTAGATTACTTTGAAGGAGGCGTTTGTTGAGATGGAATAACCAGTTGTGACGAGATGTTTGATTATTGCACTCCTTATGCAGCCATTACTTCCTTTCTGCAGCCAGGCTGGATAGTGTTCTTTGACCCTATTTGACAGAATGGGCGTCAAACGACCAATGTGCCTGGCTCCACAGCAACAGGTGAACTGATATATACACATAGAAGTGGTCAGGTGCGGGATCTTGTCTTTTGGGCTTCTGCAGATCAGTGGGCGACTAGAGAAGACTACTCTCAGTGTTGCCGCAAAGAAAGTTCTTCTTAAAGAGGTTGAGATTCTCCTTCTAAGGACGTCACTGAGTAGGTCTCCTTTGAAGTCAAGGTTCATATAAAGTATCTTTTTTGGCACAGATGCTGTTTCTTGCTTTTGGATTTTTGTTTGATGTTTTTGTCTACGAATCTTGAGGGGTAACCTTTTTGTATGAAGGTTTCTTTCAGGAAGTGTAGTTCTTCTTCCATGGTATCACAGCTGCAGATGCGTCGGACGCGAGTGGCATTAAGGTGTGTTATGTAAACTGTGTTTTACTATTTGTTACACTCAGCATAAGCAACAAGATCCAGATCTTCGACAGTAATGTCAAACTAATGCGCTTCTGTATGGCTAAGAGAATTATTGCGTCACCAAATACATTTCATACAGGCTAAAGCAGACTTTTTCATCAGCGTCTCCATTCGCTGGTTCAATCATAAAGCTTGAAAATTCTCAGCTTAGTCAAACCATCGGTCATTTTGACATTTATAAAGTATACGTAGCCTGCACTTTCATTATCTGTGATAATAATGTAATTCTTGATGATGTCTTGTTTGCTTTTAACAACTGCCATTTTTCTTTACAATTCACTGTTTCTTGATGTGTGCCTTAGTAGACGCAATGACGGATCTCTCAAAAGATCTATCCACCGGAAACGTACATGGAACGGACAACTAACTAATTTTTATAGTTATGTGCCTATCTCCAGGAAAAGGAACCTAATTCATTCGCTCTCCTTTAGGATAAGGAACATTTGTATTTCTGCTTGAGTTGACTCGGAACTTGACTTCTTAAAAGCCACGCTAGCAGAAACCGGTTACCCTAACCGATTTATTGACAGCAACATGGAAGATAAGCAATGTAAACTGGTCACCAACTCAGTTCCAAAGAAAACCTTATTCATGAACTTGGAATTCAAAGGTGATCAAGCTTTAGATATGCTCAAAAATCGTCTCTCTAAAGCAGTCAGTAAGATGTTCTTTGCAGCAAAATTACATACGACGCTCACCAGCCGCAATTTGTTCTCAACCTCTGTAAAAGATGAGCTTCCCCTACTGGCCGCCTATTTGTGCATCTAACAGTTCATCTTCTCTTGTGAAGCAAGGTACATTGGCCGTAGCCAGTGGACGCTTTCCACACGGATACGAGAACATAATCCAGCATAGTTTTACAAGTGAGAAAGGAAGTGTGTACGAAGCTCTATTCTGGAATGAGTATTCTTGAGTATTTGAGTATTCTTTGACCTTTTGAAAGTTGCTGATTTTGCATTGCTAGAGGACTGACTGTGTTATAAGATCATGATCCACATTGGTAACTATTCCCATTAGCTTTTGCTTTAACTGCTCAATTTCATATCTTACATGGTGTAGCTTTTTAACAAACCGATGATTTTCATATCTTGATTCAGTTTGCGAAAGTCGAGTGTGTTCATTGATTAGTCTTCGTACAGGAAGACCATAAGTCATATTAATATATGTGTAAAACTTGAGCACTGTGGTAGTAAGTAATTCCATATTAGTTAGAGAACCATTGGAAAATCTGCAGGGAGTACTGGACAGCTATTTCGTCCTAGTTTGGGACTCTTCATTAGTACGCACCCACCGGGATTCGAACTCAAGACCTTCTGGTTACAAGGCGAGCTAGCTCGTAGACCATTAAGCCACTGGGACCCGATCCAATGGCCCATGATTTCTAACTTCTGCCAATTCACGACATAGCGCGACCGTTAGCCAATGTCTTCGGCGAGTATTTGTCCTCACACCCGACTTGCTGCACCTTACTGGTCACGACTTCCCACTAAAGTCCAGATAACTACCACATGAATAAGGCCAGTCGCAAGTGAGCATCTCATCGATATTCAAGTGTTGGTTTGTTTATTAGATATATCACACACACACACACAGTGAAACAGTCCCATAGGAAGGACTCTCCTAATTCATCAATATCTCACTCATAATATTTTCACTGAAATGTCGGAAGAGAAAAAGTATGTTTTCTTCATCAAAGATATCAGTTAGAATTTTCATATTTTTTTCACCTAACAAATTAATCAGTCATACCGCCTTTGTTCAATAAATCAACTTGTGATCAACCATTCTATCAATTTGTCAATCCAATTTTTACAGAAAATCAAAAACATTCAAGTAGCAGACAATGAAATAATGGTGTCCTTTGATGATGTCACAGCATTATATACTTCAATTAGTCCAAAACTAGCAACAGAAACTATGCAGCAATTACTCTATAGTGATGAAAACATAAAAACGCAGTGATGTTCAACTTGGATAGAACTCATAGAATTATGCCTTACAACATACTTCCAGTTCAATACTCAAATATATGAACAAATAAAAGGAACACCAATGGGATCGTCCATATCAGGACTAATAGCTGAAGCTGTTATGCAAAGATTAGAAATAATAGCTCTACCTATAATTGAACCGAAAATCTGGATACGTTACGTTGATGATACATTTGTAATAATTAAGAGAAGTGATTTAGAATATACTCATAAATTAATAAACAACATATCTGAAGACATCAAATTCACAAGAGAATAAGAATTGGATAACAAAATCCCATTTTTAGATATCTTAATCAGGAGAACCAACACAGGAGATTTAGAAACACAAGTATATAGAAAATCAACGCCCACAGATGAAATACTCAACTATACTAGCAATAATCCAATTACTCACAAATGAAACTGTGTGCAGACATTGTTTCAAAGAGTTTAAACACATTGTAGCACCCCAGAGTTGAAAAGAATGGAAGAAAAGTACCTACAAACGGTCTTCAAAAAGAATGGTTATCCACAAAATTTCATCAAAAAGTGTTTAAAGTCGAATCAAAACACCAACAAAGAACCATCATCAAAGACCACAAGAAAATTCATTCTACCATACATGAGAAAAATCTCTGAAATAACAGCTAGAATACTGAAACCGTTCGATATAGATATACCACACAAGCCAGTCAAATCGCCTAATTCGATATTGTGCAAACCAAAAGATCCAACAGAAAAAGAGGGTGAAATTAATACCATTTAGAAAATAAATTGTATGAGCTGCAACAAGCATTACATCGGCCAAAGTGGGCGTGCCCTTCGAATTAGAATTCAAGAACACAAATCAGCCGTGAAAAGACACGATATATATTCTTTAGTATGAATGCATATAGACAATTATGGTCATCAATTTGATTGGAATAATGTCAAAATCTTAGACAGAGGAAAGACTAAAAGTGCACTCAGGGAATTCCTAGAAGCCTGATACTCGAACGAAAATGCAATTAACAAACACTTTAATATAGACGAAATATACCAACTAATAAAAAGTAAATCAGGTGACCAGAAAGTTTAAAATCCAAGTCAATAGAAAATGGTCAATACATATGTAAAGATGGCTACCGGGAGACGCGATTCTATCACTCATGAAGAAATTTAAATCATTTCACTTTGTGCTAAATATGGCGCTGAAGATGTTGTCTAGAAGAGGGGACGACGAAAGCTCCGCAACTAAACCAACCAGCTCAGAGAACACTATTAATTACAACTTGTGATTTTATCTTTGTTCAAATTTATCAAAGGGAATTTGTTTACGAAGTTTCCAAATAGTTTGTAAGTTGCTATTTTAATTTTTAATGTATCATGTGATGCATAAATTCAATTATAGATTAACTACAAAGTTCAATTTACCAAGTAAACAAATATATATCAGTGATGAACACTAGTCAACATATTTAATGTTAATATTGATATTATGAAGAAGGGCGTTGGTTCAGCAACGCTAAATACTAACATAGTCAATCACGTGGTTTTAGTATTATGGACATTTATCGAGTTTTGCAGTCACATGAATTAAATATGAACTTGTGAGATAAGAGGGGGCTTATCAGGGTGGACGCTTAAGGTTTTAGAACAACACATTTAAGCGAAGAATATTGTGCTTTCAATTAGATCTCATTAGGCTTAACTCTAATATACATAAGTTTACGAATAAAAATTTAAATATAAACCAATCATGGTGTTTTGTCTTTAGGATAATACGATGGTGAATATAAATTGTGCAATTAGTCATAATAGTAGTAATGATAATAATAATAGTAATGGTTTTATCAATAATAAGGATGGAAAAGTGAGCCAATCTGTGATAACACGAATAATGAAAAACAGCATGATTCAACAAACAAGTGTTCAGGTAGACGTGGTAGTCGATAAAGGCTAGTAAAAACAAATGAACCGATTAAGTAATGTTAGATTGTAAGGGAAGGAAATGAAACACGTTTATAATGAAGATAAGATTAAGGCATGATAAGAAAGGGGTTGAAAATATAAACAAAGGGTGGTGTAGAAGTCATTAGTTGGTTATGTCTTAATAGGCCAAGGGAGGGATAATGGCTGTACGAACTTTTTTGAATACATAGTTTAGGTTTAATAGTTCGAAGGCCTATCACCTCAGCTGTGTGCAATAAACGAATACGAAGTCTATTGGAAAGATTCGGTGGGATACGATGAATCACTTTGAAGGCTGTTTTTTTCTCGATTACATGACCGCTATCAATTAAGTGTGACAAAATTGAACTACGGATTGTTTTTGTCTGTCCTTTGCCAAACCACCACAATGGGAGATGTTCACTAACACGTTGGCTAAGCTTTCTAGTAGTACGCCCAATATAACTGTCACCGCAGGTTCAGTTGAATTATTAAATATACATAGATGTGGCAAAACTATCGAGCTTATCCTTCGTTTGCGTCCCAATCATTCGTCGGCGAGAGAATGACAAACATAGGTGTGCTGCATAAAATGTTCTTCGTACACTCCTTGAAAGTCTTAGGAATAGAATCTCACTTGATAAGTCACCATTAAATTGTAACATAATAAATAGAGATTTCTTACGTGCAGTCAGAGTCTCCGGTTTTTTCTCCGATGTTGCCGTTATTGGATAATTTATCTTTAGTATGTCGAATTAAACTCACTAATACTTTGCAATGATATGGTAAAAAGATGACCGTAGGTTCCACGGAACAAAATTGAACAAAATCTTTTAAAGGACGCGAATGCTATTTGGGAATTTCCTTAAGATTTGCACCAGCATATAATCGATTTATCTTCTTACTCTCTATCCCAACGACAGTTGGAAGCATTATCTCGTATGGATTGCAATACAAACCTGTCCCACTGAAAATAAACAAAATGGAAGTCCAATCACAGTATGAAAACGTGTATGAACAAATCTCTGATAAACAGGTAATTCTTTTTGTAATGCACATCCCATCGCCTTTCTTATCCAAACTTCTGTTTATTCACATTATTTTTAAGTTTTCTTAATCCCTCCACTATTTACACTACCATATTTTCATATCCGAACTTCCTAATTGCACAATCAGTGTCAATCGTCTCAGTAATTATGATGTTACTTTGTTTGAGTTTTATCCGTCCCCCTCAGCATGTTTATTATGGCATTTTAATTCCTAATTGTAATTTTATTAATTTGACCCTTGACCGGAAATTATTCTGAAACTTTCTAACCGATTTATCATAAATACACGAATGTACAGCCTGGTTGACGGTGACTTTGTCGAAAAGACTTTCTTCTCTGCAACCGTCTTTTTAAATATTCTTTCAGTCTGTACAAAGAATGTACCTATTTTTCGTTTGCAATAGAAATACATTGAGTAACTACCAATTATCACATGATTTCAAATGGAACGTGTTTACTGAATTTTGTTGACGCACACAATGTTGACATATAACACATATGATGTTTGCAGACAAATCTACTAAAAGTGGAATTGTATTCATATTGTTTACTGATTGTTGAATACTTTGTGTGACGTCTATTTTTGTTTTTTACTAGAATGTATGTGTAGAAGAGAAATCTACCCTCCTTCTACGGCACACACACCCCTCCCTACCTACTCTCCAACCACATCATATGAATACTTGTGATGGAATGAATGCTTTTGGTGAAATGCAAAACATTTTAAGTCAGAGACAGTAAATACACAATCAAGGATACACCTCAGTTTATACATATATGATTTTTAGTCTGCAAACGTACTACAGGCATCATATTGAAATCTATCACTAGTAATTGTTATGTGTGTAGTCAAAACCAAATCACATTCACAATTCGCATCACATCGATTTTCAAGTATTGGAATTTTGTAGGGTTTTTATTTGATTGGTTGTCTGAAATCCTCCAACCAATCAAACAAAATCCCTACAAAATGCCAATACTTGAAAATCGATCTGAAGCTCACTAGCGACTGACCCTATTCAAGCAGTTAACCTGGGATTCTGGGAGGAAGCTGTGACCATTAGGGTACAGCAGGTTGAAGTTGAAGACATTGCAAAGTAGTCGCGCTACATTATGAATTGGCAGAAGTTAGAATTCATGGGGTGGCCATTGGGTCAGATCCCAGTGGCTTGATGGTCTACGAGCTCGCTAGCCTTGTAACCAGAAGGTGCTGGGTTCAAACCCTCTGTGGTGGGTGATTACTGTGAAGAGTCCCAGACTAGGTGGGACGAAACAGCCGTCCAGTACTCTCTGGTTGTGGTTTTCCAATGGTTCTCTAACTGATGAGAGCTCATGATGAAATCCTCCAACCAATTCACGAATTATTAGAAAGACGGTTACAGCGAAGAAAATTTTCTTTTCGACGAAGTCATCTACTACACAGTTGTACATTCGTGTATTTATAGTAAGTGTATGAGAAAGTTCTAGAATTATTTCCGGCAAAAGATTATTTTTTATTATTATTCCTTTACGTTCTCAGTGGAACATAGGGATCCAAGCTAGGGATTTGAAGTTTCGGTAGCAGTAGTGTTTATTTTCACGGGATGGAGTTGCTAGCCAGCCTCATGCCCAACCTTCCCTCTTTACCAGTCTTATTACTGGCTTAGCGAGGTAAAGGAGTTCGTCGGTCGGGAATCGAACCCCGGACCACATGAGGCGTGGTTGGTGAGCATTCGACCGCTGTGCCACCGTTGCACTCGGCCTAAGGTTAAATTAATGAAATTACAAAGTGTTATAAAGACATAATAAAATCATAATTACTGAACAACTTGACTGTTGTTACAAATTATGGATTGAGGACGTGGTAATAACAAAATAGGTAGGAAGTGCTAACATATAGAAAACAGCAATCAGATCTATTAATGCAGATTGGAATTAAAAACGTAAAAATAAGAGAAATAAACAGGAAAGTTGTATGAGAAAGATAATGGGGTAATCATTATTCGTGGGACTGGTTTTTCATAATGGCTACGGTAGGGACAGTGTTTGGACGTGTTTCTTTTCAACACAACGTAGGCCGGAGTTTTTGAATATCCAGTGCCTCAGCTATTTCTAGACGCCTTGATTTCACTTGAGGGAGAGAGAGAGGTATCATCGGATCTTGTATATGACTTTGAAGGGCTTATCAAATGGAGCTGAATGTCCTAAACTCGCTGAATGTCGTGTTATCAAACTGTATACACAGTTGTGTTCTCCCTTTGCTGACCATGCTGGATAATGTTCCTCAATGTGTTTTACAAGCGGATGCATGGTACAGCAAATGTAGCAAGCTCCACATGAGCAAGTGGACTGGTATATGCATGTTGAAGTGGTGGCCCAATTGCGACAACTTGTCTTTCATGCGCTGGTCGAACAGTTTCTTGTATGAAAATGTTATTCATAGGCTGGCAGTGAAGTATAGTTTATTGAGAGATTTCGGAAGCCGTCTGCGGAGAAATCCTGCTTCGGTATCACTTTTAAGTATTAGCATCTTTTGGGGGGGCAATTAGACCTTTTCAAGCGTTTTCTTTGGTTTTAGATTCTTGTCTTCGAATCTGGGTCAAGGGAAACCCTTTTCTGTCAATGTCCCATGGAGATTTCTTAGTTCTTTGTCAATTGACTCTTCAGTGCAAATTTTCCGTAAATTGGTTTGCCAATTTCCAATCTAGACATTCTGAGTGGTGAAATTTTCACGTAGTTTCCTGCGGAAACCAAGTTATGTGTGATTGACTTGATACCATAAATGGTAACCAATAAAGTAAAAATATTCTCATAAACGTATATACTACTGATTAACCGAGACAAATAGTTGCATACTATACATTTGAACCAGTAGTGCTGGCTTGCTAGTGAGATTGAGAAGATCTAAACACCGGACTGCCATCTAATATGATCACAAACAATGTACACCGTGATGGCGAGCTACCTAGAATGCTGGCCACATTGCAAGTAAATTATTGTTATTATTATTAAAGCTCGACCGATGAAATTCAGCCTGCACCAAAGATAGAACTAGACACGCTACACTATTCACTGACTAGTGTCAAATAAAAATATCCAATACAGTCCTACAGGAGGTCAATCGCGGGCCAGCCCGAATAGCAAGGTGGCAACGTCTCTAGCTGAAGCATTCAACGTGTGACGCGAGTTCAAATCTCAGAAGGGATATGAGTTCCTCCAAGGTTTCAGATACCCCTCACTGTCTGGTGAGTGTGAACTAGCACTTGCTGACTAGTGCCAACCGGCACGAAACCTAGGTGCCAGCAGGGATTCCTGAGGACCGCCTCCCACCCATCTACTATCAACTACTGAGGATATTAATTCTTTTGCAACGTAATTAATATATTAACACTTTGTTTTATTTATAATATAGTCATGCGTTAACATTATCACTTTTAAAGATGTTTCGAAACAGGGACTTTACTGAAACATGTTGCCGTGAAATATATTATAGTTTGAAATTCTGTTCTCATAAACAAGTCAACTTAAAATTGTAGATGCTACAAGCGGTTAAACACATGAAATATTATTCTGAATAAAACTAACACATAGTTTTCATAATGTATTTCAACTGGATCGTAGTATTCTTAGCGTTTTCAACTCTATGAGTTACTGATACTAACAATACTTGTGATATTTCCCATTTATCTGTCAATAGGGATTTCTTATGGTGCTAAACATGGCTGTACATCATATCTCCTGGCTTCCAGTGGGACAGCGTTGACCAGTGAATGATAGATGCATACAGTTGACGAGCTATGAACAGGCCCTGGACTCTACCAGTCAGTGACTTGCAAGGAAATACAATATTTGACGTCATTTATAACTGTCTGGACAAGCACAATATTATGTAATGAAATATCCTACACACGCATCAGAAATTTATCTACCATTCGCCCAAAAAAGGCACAACATTTCAGTCAACACTCCTGCCTCAAAGTTAGTGAAATACTACGTATTTGTAGAGAGATAATCTCCTCATACAAACATTACAAATGTGTTATCTTTCTCAAATAGTCATTGATATTCTGCTGTCTTATTGATTCTCACGAATGGATGACTCACAAATCCTGTTCTCTCCTTGCCTTTCTAGTGTCTACGGAAAACTGGTGACCAGGTACTCTTGGTTATATAATCAGTAATGGAAAATCTTGAGTAACACTATTGATTGAGAATTGAATATGTATTTACCAACCATTTTTTACAGTAGGATGCTGGTGTAATTCTTCTGAACCAAGCGGACTGCCTGGAGAAAAGGGAGAGGAAACTGTCAGACAAAAGTAGACTTTCTCAACCTCCCAAGGAAAGAGACGAAACTGCACTAACTGAGAAAGAGCTTACATGTGTCTTGAAAAGAATGAAAACTGATTGCTTAATTAACTGCGATCTGTACGATGATCAAATCCGACCAATAGGTTCAATAATACTGAGGCTTTATGGTTTACCAAAGAAACACAAAGTTGGTGGCCCACTCTGTGAAATTCTGGATATGTCAGG
Source organism: Trichobilharzia szidati (assembly GCA_944472155.2). NCBI lineage: Eukaryota > Metazoa > Platyhelminthes > Trematoda > Strigeidida > Schistosomatidae > Trichobilharzia > Trichobilharzia szidati. The sequence continues at coordinate 138,080,325 of OX235274.1, read as the reverse complement.
TTCCCCTGTTCAGTCCGTTGTAAGTTGTTTTGTTGATATTCTGGAACCTGTAAAGAAAAATCTGTGTACATAAAATTGCTTCGTGACAGCTTGCAATTCATCGACTGCCTACAAGGTCTGAATGTTACCGAGAAATGTATGCAATCTTTTGACGTCGAATCACATTTCACCGATGTCCCACTTGCAGCGGCCACCTGTTTTATATGTAAATATATAGATAAAAACCAGTTAATCGTTGGAATGACAACAGTATATTTTAAAAATGCTGCTTAGATATACACCATCTATAGACAAAAGGACCGTATTACAATGGGATCTTCCTTGGGTCCATTACTAGCAGACTGTCTTATGTTTAGCGTTGAGAATGGTCAATTAAAGTAGTCCATTGACGATTTACAACTGTTTAAGTCGAACGCAGATGGAATTTTCATCATTTGTGACAATAGCTACGAGCCCAATCAATTGCTACACTTATTTAACAGCTGCCATCCAGTATATGTGTAAAACTTGGGCACTGTGGTAGTAAGTAATTCCATATTAGTTTGTTTATTAGATGTATCACACAGTGAAAAAACAGTATTATTTACTGGATGACAAATTTTCAAACACAATTTATTGCGGTTCATAATCATATCAATCAACTATAATCACACGACTTCGAAACGTCAGTTTTATAGTTTCCTTTGTTGTCTCCCATTTGTTGTCATTGGGGCAGTAGAATTTTCCAGATATCTGGGACAGGTGTTGAATCATTCTTATTACAAGTATTCTGTCTCAGCTGATTCGATAAACAAAGCTTCTGTTACCAATCTCTCCCTCCACCCTGTGACATTAGATTTTAGAACTATCATCTTATCCCATTCTATTGTGTGGTTGTGCGTAATTCCATGTAGTGTGGTACTATAACTGAACTATTCTCCAGATTTCTTATCTTATTCCGGTCAAGTAATCTAGATTTTGCTGCTAGCTTTTTATGCTGGGCTAATTTGACTGACTGACCCCGTTCTACTGCTCTGACCTATGAACTTGACCTGACAATCATTGCAGGCAGGGAATTAGATAAACTAAACTGTTTTGTTTTATCGGCTCCACTGGCGGGATCCTTTAGCCGACAAATCTTGTTTCTCATTGAGTTTTTGGGTTTGAATGCCAGCCACTTTTATTCCTGCTTGCCTTGTTAAGAATTGTGAGTAAGGTTTCCGAGGTTCCTTCCTTTTATGGGACTACTACTGATGATTTAGATTCCTTATTGTTGGTGTTGTCATTATCTTGGGCATGTTTGACATGTATGTCGTTATTAGTATTACTATAATTATTATTATCATGCAGTTACGTACAACCACACAATAGGATGGGATGGGATAAGATGACAGTTTTAAAATCTAACTGATAATAACAGGGTGGAGGGAAAGATTGATGACAGCGGAAGCTTTGTTTATCGAATCAACTGCAAACACGTGTAATAGGAAGGATTCAACACCTGTCCACCCGGATATCTGGAAAATTCTACTACCCCTACGATGAGAAATAGGAGAGGACAAAGAAAACAATAAAACTCAAGTTTTGAAGTCGTGTGATTATAATTGATATGATTATGAACAATAATAATATATTGAACAAAGCAAGAACAACAATTGTACCAGGATAATATGAGCTCATTTCTTATTATTTCGAGGATTCTTCTCAACTGGTTACAACCTGAACGATGAAAAATATGAATTACATTACATTAAGGATTTGAACATAATTTTCCACGATCACAAGGAGTAATTGGTAGGAAGTAAAAGTAGCATTAGTCCGGAATGATTTAACTAATTAAGAGTTACTAACACTGACTATTTATAGAATAATTCAAATGAACTGTGATCAATATCTGACAGTTTATAAATATTTATAGAATAATTAGGCAATTAGGCTTGGAAACAAAAACAAGCTGTTGTATATATATATATATATTTTGTCACCAAGGCAGTGCGAAATTCACCACTGTCTCTTTCTGCGTACATAGATTTGGTTTCAGTCGTCTGATAGCAATTGCTTCAGCAAAGCGTAGCAAGTTAGGTTTCTTTTGCTTTTTGATTATTTTGAATGACTTCAAGTTGTCTACATTATGCCCAGTGTCTAATAGATGACGCGCAATTGCACTGTTTAATACTTGTGGACCTTTCAGTCTCAGGTTCTTTGGTATGTGTTCAGAAATGCGGACAATAACCCTTCTCTCTGTTCTTCCGGTGTAGGTGCTTTGGCACGTACATGTAAATTGGTAGACACAGTTGGAGGTAACATGAGGTGGGTATTTGTCCACTTTTGATTGTCTCAAAAAACTAGTTGTTTGATAAACACATACAAGCTTGGCGGCTGGATATGTTCTTTTCAGGGCAGCGTTCAGTCTGCATCTTGTTCTACTGGCAATATCATCACCTTTGAATGCAAGCTGCAGAAAGATAGGCTTTTTCTCTACTGTGCTGCTTTTCACTTTTTCAACATGACGTCTCCCATACTTGTCAATGAACTTTTGTGGGTAACCGTTGTCGCGTAGGCATTTCTCTACAATGGATAGCTCTTCCTCAATCTTTTCTTCTGAACACAGCTTCCTTACACGATCAAATAATGTTCTCACCAATCCTTTTTTGTAACTTATAGGGCAGAAACTTTTGAAGTTAAGATAAACCGCCCTCCAGGTCTCTTTTCTGTGTATATATCTTATGATTTTGCCGTCTATATCTCGTTGGATACCTAGGTCATTCAGTAAATAATACTGTTTGACTGTGTGATATATCTAATAAACAAACTAATATGGAACCACCATCCAGCACTAAAATTCACTTTGGAAATAGAAAACGAGCCCAAAATCCCCTTTGTTGATTTGGAATTAACAAGGTGACTCCATGGGACCTTAAGAAGTTCAGCCCTTAGAAAGCCTACTTGGAACTGTCTACTAGCAAGTTTCTACATTTGGGTGTCCGTTGAATGAAAACGAAATCTGATTAAATCGTTTGCCACTCGGATCCGACATATCTGCAGTCCTGACAACCTGGAAGCAGCACTAGATCTTCTGAAGGAAACCTTCGCCCAAAATGGATACCCACCAAGATTCATTGACACGAAACATCACGTGTTCCAGAAAAAAAACTTTATATGAACCTAGATTTCAAGGGAGACTTAGACTGAGATATCCCCACTCAAGAGAAGAATTTCAGCATCTTTGAAAAGAACATTCTTTGCAACAACGCTAAGAGTGGCATTCTCTGGCCTTCCATTGGTCTGCAAAGGCCTTAAGGATAAGATCTCGCATCTGGCCACTTCTATGTGCATATATCAGTTCACCTGTTAATGTACAGCCAGTCAGGTATATCAGTCGTTCGACGGATATCCTGTCCAAAAGGGTTCATGGACACTATCCCGCATGGCTGCGAAAAGGTAATAGTGACTGTATAAAAAGTGTAATAATCGAACATCTCGTCAACACTGGTCATCACTCCATCTCAACAAATGCCCCCTTAAAGGCGATCTACAAAGTGAAGAATAACCTACCAAAGGCAATTCGCTTTCGACTCCTTTGTATTTCTGAAGCCTTAGTCATTCAGTTGGAGAAACCAGAATCATACCCACAAAAGAAAATCATTCGACCACTTCTACTATCATGGTAACAACCGTGTTGATTTCTACTGGCTTGATGTTTCTGTGCCTGCTTTTCTAACTCCTTATAATCCTTATAACTCTTGTATTCCTTCTCAACTCTTACATAATTCCATATTTTCCAACGTTTCTATATACGTATCCTAATCATAACTCATTTAATTATTCATCTTATTACGCAACTACAGTGAACTTATTCAATTTCTCTTATGCACACACTAACACTGATAACTAATCACCACTACCTTCTTACTAATCTTCACCCACACACCCCCAAAGTCACAGTTTGCTTAATCATCACATTTTTCAAAATATTTTGATGACGTAAGCAACAATCCTAATTAAAATTTATTCTTCTCTGACAAAGTTAATGTACACACACACACACACACAAAATAATTATATATAATTGCGATTGTGTACAGCTAAGTGAATAAATTATTCTTCTATAGTTTGGTTTGTCAGGATTAGTTATGTTTTACGAGTTGATCACGGACTGATATCAGTTAGAGAACCATTGAAAACCAGGGAGTACTGGACAGCTGCTGTTTCATCCTAGTTTGGGAATCATCGGCAGTACGCACCCACTGCCAGGGTTCGAACCCAGGACCTTCCGGTTACAAGGCAAGCTCGTATACCATAGTTGGGGTCGCGCTAAAATCGCGAATTGGTAGAAGTTAGAATTCATGAGCCATTGAATCGGGTCCCAGTGGCTGAATGGTATACGAGCTTGCCTTGTAACCGGAAGGTCCTGGGTTCGAATCCCAGTGGGTGCGTACTGCCGATGATTCCCAAACTAGGATGAAACAGCAGCTGTCCAGTACTCCCTGGTTTTCAATGGTTCTCTAACTGATTACAGCTTGATTCCACACCGTTTTTTCAGTACAAGTATGGAATTTTCAGCATGGATATCGGTAACCCAAATTTTGCAGGCCGACCATAGATATCGGGTGTGCGTCGGCAGGGTATCGAACTCCGCACCATGTGCATGGTCGGCGAGAGTCCTAACCACTGTGCCGATTATTCATGAATCAATAAAAATCAATCAACGAGAATTTCAAGTAATGGTTTGTAGGGATTTGACTGATTGATTACAGGATTGCATCATGAGATGGCATTGGTTGCAGAACCATTGGAAAACCAGCTGGGAGTACTGGACAGCTGTTTCGTCCAAGTTTGGGACTCTTCATCAAAAACCATACACCACCAAGGTTCGAACCCAGAACCTTCTGGTTACAAGGCGAGCTAGCTCGTAGACCATTAAGCCACTCGGACCAACCAATTCAATGGCTCATGAATTCTTACTTCTGCCGATTCACTACATAGCACAACCACTAGCCAATGTCTTCGACGAGTATTTGTCCTCACCCCCGACTTGCTGCACCCTACTGGTCACGACTTCCCATTAGAATCTAGGTACCTACCCACATGAATAAAGCCAGTCGCCAGTGAGCATCTCATCGATATTCAAGAATTTCAATATAACTTAAAGAAATGAACACTCAATCCCAGTGCACAACTGGTCACACTTGTGACTCAGCGAATAACACTTTGGCATTTGGAACGATGGGTTTAAGGTTCAGAACTCACTGAGAAGAGTATCACTCACTGAGGATGCAACTACATCCAGATGACAAGATCCGGATAGGACGCAGTGTGCGTTTGGTATTCATACTATTAGGCGTATGAATTTGTAAATATATTAGTAAACAGTGTTGTGTGTTCCATCTACAAGGTTTTATAAGCAGCTTATTGTGCTTGATGTCTTCTTCAAGGATATTAAGTGGCGGAAAGACTGATTAAGTAGCCAGGAAGGGAAAAAAACACAAACAGGAATACTATATGTAAACGGAGATTTCAGTGTAAGGTTTCTGCATTTCGCTTTAGTTGTAGATAATTTTGCCAATTACACAATACTGCAACCAAATACTACCATATTCTCTATAGGATAAAACAGCCGTCCGGTACTCCATGCTGGTTATCAATGGTTCTCTTACTGATATCAATCTGTGATCAACTCGTAAAAACAAATCTAATCCTTAAAAAACAACTATAGAGAATTAATCTAATGCTCTATAGTGACTTGCTACATGATAGGGTTTCTTGGAGTTCTAGTGAGAAGTCTTGACCAGTCATAATCGTCCAGGATGTGAGGATGGATGTCCCACCGATGACATTGGTTGGTGCCAGTCACGCTAAATCATGAATTGGTAGAAGTTAAAATTACTGGGCTGGTCTGTAGATTGGGTCCCAGTAGTTGAATGGTATGCGAGCAGACTTGCCTTGTAACCTGAAGGTCCTGGGTTCGAACCCTCTGTGGTGGGTGCGTACTGCCAATGATTCGCAAGCTAGGATGAAATGGCTGGTTTCAATGGTTCTCTGACTGATATCAATCCGCGATCAACTCGTAAAAACTACGATATTCTGCCAATAGAGTCATACGACACCTTAATCTGTTAATAACAATACAGAGCCTCAACACGGATGAAGGTAACACATTTGTCTGTTACGTCACTAAATGAACAATTCGATGGTGTTTATCATGTTATAATGTTTTTACGCTTTTCTGATATTTATAATTTGACCTGTCAATTAAAATCAAGACGTATTATGATTCTTAAATTTTTTTTAATTACACAGCCAGTTTTGTGTGAATAAGTGTGACAAGTACGTGTTTCATAAGAATACTCAACGTGTGTTCTACAAATATAGAATACGTGCTTTGAATTCAAATTAGATATGGGTGGAGGCACTCATTGACATGGCGTGTCATTATAAACTATGTTGTATCATTGTTTTGCTTAATTTCATGTAGGTGACTACCACTAGTAATATAAGAATAGAACTTGTGCACTGTGGCGGTAGAGTATAATTCCATATAGGTGAAATATATTTCGATAAAGTCTCACAGTACAGTTATACAGTAATGTTTCCGAGCACAAATTATTGCCGCTCATAATCATATCAAGGCACTCACTCACACAAATTTCTAACTTCATTTATATAATTCCATTATGTTTCATCGCTTGATTTGATTGGTAGTAGTATTTTCCATATTTCAGGTATAAGTGATGAGTCATTCCTATTGCACGTGTTGTGTTGGGTGTAGACTCGATGAACAGTAGGACTAAATAGTACGAAAAAGAACTAAATGATAAAATGAAACAGATAGAAGAATAGCTGGTTAGTGTTAAATAATTAACTATCCTGTAAAATCCATTAGGAAGATCAGAAAAGGTTAAAAGCAAAATAGAAATAATGGAGAAACTGACAACGAGAACATAAATAAGAGAGAATATAAGGCATCCGCTGTTATACCATATAAGGAGGGGACATCTGAGACCTTCTCTACGTAGGGTTCTGAATAAAGCAGGAATTAGAGTGGCATTTAGACCTACTAACTCACTCACTAAGAGACAAGCTGTGTAGGTTAAAGGACCCTGTCAGTTGACCCATTTAGACAAAATAATATAATTTACAAAATTCCTTGCAATGACTGTGAGTTAAGTTAACTACATAGGTCAAACTAGTAGATCGGGGTTAGTCAGATTGTCAGGACATAAGAATTTAGCTAAGGTTAGAATGGTTCACTCCGCGAAGACAAGTAATTTAGAAAAAAGCTCAGCACTACATTGCAATGCATGCAATAACGCACAATCACACAATAGCATGGTGGAAGAGGTTTGAAATTCTAAGAAGTAATCTAGGTAGGTGGAGATAGGGAGAGGTTGATTACTGAATCCTGGTTCATCGAATCTACACCCAGCACAACACGTGCAATAGGAATGACGCATCGCTCATACCGGAAATATGGAATGTACCACTACCAACTAAATCAAGAGATTAAAAATAATGGAATTATATAAACGAAGTTGCGTGAGTAGTGTCTTGATATGATTATGAGCAGCAATAAATTGTGCTCGAAACCTAGTCATCAGTAAATATTACTGTATAACTGTACTGTGAGACTTTATCAAAATAAATTTTACCCATAATGGAATCACTACTAGTAAGCTTACTTCAAGGAGAAGTAGTACTGTTCTGAGACTTACCTCTATTTCGTATCTTTACATTATCCCGAGGTACTTTTAAAGTCACATTAATGTCAAGTTAGTGATTCCATATGGTTCACCGCCTTTGTGAGTCACCGAAAGCATTTCAAACATGCGATAGATTTCTATCAACACCTGTTGCCATTTCATACTGAAGATTAGATGGCAGAAAAGGATTGATTATTAAGAACTCTGGCAACGAACTAACCAAGAACCTATCGTTCAATAAATATGCCGAAAAAAAGCGGAGATGGACCAGATACACTATGAGAAGACTACTGAGTGACACCATATGCCAGTGAGGCCGTTGAGGTGAACCCGAATGGAAAATTACAAGTTAGGCGTGGATGCTTTTAATTGTTGGTTTTCAGAAATTTCACTGGTTATAGGATTTCATCATGACCTGACAGTGGTTACAGAATTATTGGAAAACCATCCAGGAAGTACAGGACATCTGTTTCGTAGGCTTAGTTTGTGACTGTTTTTTAGTACGCACCTACCACAGGGATTTCAAGGCCAGGAACTTCCAGTTACAAGGCGAACTCGTAGACTATTAAGCCACTGGGACACAACCCAATGCCTCATGAATTCTAACTTTTCCAGTTCACGATGTCAGCCTATGGTGAAATCCTGAAGCCAGTCAAAAAATTCCTGCCGACCAGCACTTGAATATCAGTCTGATGCTCACTAGTGAGTGGCTGGCGCTGTTCAGGTAGGTAGCTACTTACCTGGGGTTCTAGTGAGATGTCGTGACCAGTGGGGTACAGCAGGTTGAGTGTGAGGACAAATACTCTCCGCGAGCGACACTGGCTAGTTGTCGCGCCATAACATGGATTGGAAGAAGCTGGAATTCATGGAAGGGTTTTAGTGGCTGAATGGTCTACTAGGCTAGCTTGTAGCCGGAAGATCTTGGTTTCAAACCCCCTGGCGGTGAGTGCGTTTTGATGGAGAGTCTTTAAATAAAATGAAGCAGCTGTCCAGTCCTCCACGGTTGTTTTCCAATGGTTCTTTAACCACTGTCAGCTCATGATGCATTCATGTAACTGACACAATTTTAGATATTTTCTAACACCAACTAAAGCCAACCAGAAACACAATGCTATGATGCAACTTCCCGTTTAAGTGACTGTCTCTCACAAAAATATTTGAGAAATTCCGTGCCTTACTTAAAATTGAACAATTAAAATCGGTCACTCGAAAGAAAAGCAGATGTATCGTGAAAACCTCAGCTGTTAATATCTATAACTACCTCATTTTGATACTTGGCTTGCATTGTTTTAGAGATGGCCTCTGTCAAATATCCATATCGCTGAGATCCTGAACCTATCGCTGGACTAAGCCTAATACTCAGAATACTATCCACTGTGACCGACGCAGAACAACAGAAAACGGTTGGATCACACGATTACTTATTCTTCAAGTGTTAACAAAACAGATTTACAATGGTCAGCCAGTCCCACAGTCTGTAAATAAACGTTAATATAAAGTACAACAATATTTCCAGTCATATTTATCCAATCTTCTGCCAACCAGGACAGAATAAGCAGCGACAGTCTTCTTGTCACCCGCCAAATAGAGACCAGTTCGAACAAACAAACAAACGATTCAGTGTTCACCAACTCTGACAGTCTCAGTGATTTGAAGTGGTGAATACAACTCATTATTATTAATGTTTCCTTTAGTTCCTAGAGGAACATAGGGCTTCAGCCACACGTCAACATTGCATTCAGTTCTCCGCCAATATTTTCATCTGGTTCCACGTCTGCCCACATGCTTTCATCCCTTCTTCGCGTCACCCCCTCCTCCATGTCACTCCACTCTCGCACTGACGACCAACTCGCCGCTTCCCATTCGGGTTCCACTCAAGCGAAGGCCTGGTATGTTATGTCTCTCAATTGATGGTTTGTTTCCTCAGAGTATTACCAATCCAGCTGCATTTCTTCCTGCTTATTTGTTGCACAGTCGGTGCCTGATGGGTCGGCTCGTTCGTCGTCAGAGATCCCTCACTTTTGCTGATCTTTTCTGGTCGGCCATCTGATCTTGAGTAGTATTGAGTGAAGAGAGCTGTTGATGAAGGTCTGTAGTTTGTTCAATGTGCCCTTCGTGACGCAGGGTCAAGTCTCTGATCCGTATAGTAAGTAGCACTGACTTCCTATTGGAGTTGAAAATCCGGATCTTATTTTCATTTTCATGCTGAGTGCTGTTGATCTCCTGCACACAGATTGGAGAGTAATGAAAACTCGCCTTTGAATACAACTTACTAATCACCAATGACAATAAAAGCGAAGTATCACTGAAAATATCCAGCACAGAAAAAAACAACATATTTTCATTCTCAAAGATGCTAATCAATTAGAATGTTGATATTTTCACATAATAACAACAAAATCAAACAAACCGCCTCTCTCTTCAATCAGGGGTAACTTATGATTCTAATGGATTCACAATACTTTATATAAAAACAAAGAAACAAAATCTGAATAAGAAACTCAAAATGTTTTTGTTCCAAAACATAAAATCATGTGATAGTTTTGTTTTCAACTATTCACATTGAGAAAATTAGATAATTTCAAGGTTGTTAGCATCAGTGCTTGTTTAGAGTGAAAATTTCACATCAAAACTGATTATGCAATGATAAGACAGTCTTGCGTTGAAGCATAAGCCAATATGCACAGATAATTTATGCGTATACAAATTATTTCGGAAACTGTAATCAGATATATATATGTGCCTTTGAAGGAGGACAGAATAATTCATTGAATACGCTATGTATCTTTTTTTTAAATTGCTTATAATTCTTGTATTCATTTAGAACTCATACGTAATTTCGTATTATCCACTTTGTTCTTATGTGCATCCTGAGTAAAACTCACTCATCAAACCACATAGTTAACGTCGTTGTCGATAGACACTTGACCTCGTGCAATAAATTTGCTAGAGGGATTTTGTCTGACTTGGAGCATCCACTTCACCCTCAGCTTTCACCTTGCATCTCCTCAGGTAGAACAAGAAGTAATTTCAGAAACCTGTATGCTCACACGTCTAAGTATAAAAATTCTATGATACCATACTTGGCACGTATTTTATGTGATGAAAATAGCGTCAGGCAAGAATTGACTAACCTTTTTTCATCTAGTAAACAAACAATCTGCTCCATCCATCTTTATGTACCTTCAGGTTTTACTTTATATTACCAATCACATTCAAGGTCAGGTCATCAGGAGAGATGACTAATAAACTCGTGGAGAAATCTAGAAGCTCACTTCAATTGAAATTGAAGTACGCGCTGAAGATGTTGCCTAGTAAGTGAGGCAATGAAAGCTTCGCAAATCTGCTATCCATCTCAGAGAACACAACTACATCAAAATCATCCACCTGAGCTACAAATCTTCATGTATAATCCCCATCCAGGCATTAATGAAAACAAAACACGTAGATCAGCGAAGAGTCTCTTTTCAGCGAATTCATTTTCTTGGCTGTACAATCGCAAATAAATATGTGTTATTTTGTATGTATGTGTACATTAAGATCATCAAACAAAAATACAATTGGTTATAGTTATTTTAACTAAACAGGTGAAGATTGATAATTAAAGTTACGTAATATCAAATTAGTCAAGAAAATTAGGTGTTAATGAAATAAGCGGTCAGAACGGTTAGGACGCTAGCCAACCATACACATGGTCCGGGATTCGAACCCCGGCCGACGCACTCCTTTACCTCTCTAAGCCAGAAATAGAAATAATACTGGTGAAGAGGAAAGGTTGGGCATGAAGCTAGCAATCCCATCCTGTAAAAATCAACATTGCTACAGAAACTTCAAGCCTCTAGCTTGAAGCCCTATGTTCCACTGGGGATCGTGAAGGATAAAAAAAATGAAAAAAATGAAATAAGGGTAGCAATAAAGGTGATGAGTTGTCACCAACAGTTGTTATCTTTGTTAATATTATGAATTCTTAGAGGCTAAGATTCATGGGTTATTAGTTTCATACATTTATTCGCCTATATGGATTTGAATAAAACAAGAACAACAGCCTTGCCAGTCTCATACATAATGTGGACGTTCCATGTCCCCACGCAGACTTTTTCTTCCGTCGTAAGCAGACTCTTCGTACTGAAGTTTCTGTAGCAGTGTTCTTTACAGGGTGGGGTTGTTAGCCTCATGCCCGAGCAGGAAGTTATTGAGTGCAGATGAAGGTTAGAGAGGAGCGACTTTCTAGGTTGCTCGCTTTAGAATCAGGAAAATAAGAAATAGAGCTGTCAGAACAACAATAACAATAAAAACGTAGCAAAAATGTCACTGTTAAACACAATTACCGAAAATGATACGTAAACCACAGACTCACCGATCTGGGTCGCTCTCAGCCGTCCGAGGTTGACATGGAGGAGGAGGTCATGCGAAGAGGAGATGAAAGCATGTGGGCAGGTGTGGAGCCAGGTGAAAACGTTGGTGGAGAATCGTACGCGATGGAGACGTGCAGTTGAAGCCTTATGTTCCTCTAGGAACAAAGTATATGTATGCATACTGTGGTAAAGGAGTTACGTAACAAGGACGAAAAGTACGCAAGATGATGGATGAGTAACTAATAAGTTGGGTAACAATGTACTGAATTCAACTCAAATCATAGAAACAAGAGACACGTAAAATTAGACTCTGTCAAAGGAAGGGAGTGACGTTAAGGTCATAGATTACGTATTTAGATAAAATAGAAAATAAAGACATCCAGTTACTAGGATGGGCAAGGAAAGACTGATAACTGCTTCGTTCCGAACGCATAAATCGGGTTTAAGGCGTTTGATAGAGATTGCCTCGGCAAACTCGGCAAAGGGAGAACTGGACTTTTCTGTCCACTGATAATTTTGAAGAACTTTGCGATGTTCACCTGATCAATCGTATCAAGGAGATGCCTACTAATGGCATTACTGTAAACGTTTGTTCCCTTGAGACGTAGGCTTTTCACCACATGTTCAGAAAATCGGAGGTGTGCCCTTCTTTCTGTTATTCCAATGCAACTGCTCCCGCAGATACATGTTAATTCGTATACACAGTTGGAGTTAACATGAAGAGGTTATTTGTCGACTTTTGAGTGCACCAAAGAGCATGATTTCCGATATACGCGAACCAACTTGGCTGTATGATAGGCTCTGGCTAGTGACATACTCAATCTTCTGTTGATGATTGCTGCAATATTTTCACCTTTGAGATAGAGTCAAATGAAGGCAGGTTTCTTCCCCACTGTGATTTCTTTGATGTTTGAGACTTCACATCTTGCATATTTGTTAATGTATCTCTGAGAGTAACCGTTATTTTTGAACATCTTTTCAAGAAGCATAAATTCTTCCTCTAAATTCTCTGCAGAGCGTGTTCTCTAAGACCTATATTAGAGAGTCTTGACTCGTTCTCGTAAAAAGTTAATTGCACAAAAATCATCAAAATGTGAGTATTGTCAATTCCATGTAGGCTTTTGACAGAGTGACCTCTGGAAACTACCATCTTCTAGGCGTTGCATGGCAATGTCTAGGAAATGGAATTTTCCATTATCTTCATGTTCGACAGTAAATTTTATTGGTTTCTGTCCCTGTGGCTGAATGGTAACCAGCTTGCCTCCTTCGGTAACAGCCTTAGATTCGATCCCCGGTGCAGCCATGGGTGCATAGTGCCCCATGAGACGTCTGCAAGCAAGAAAACGGAAAACCTTCTCCGAAAACCCCCTGGTTTCGAATGAGTTTCTAACTGAAGTTGGTTCAGTAAAAAAGGTGACAGTGGTGTTACGTAACTAGAAATCAAAATAATTGAACAATTAAACTTTCGGCAGTGGTCAGGAAGGCTGAACGAGTATTATACAAATAAGAATACCAGTTTGAAAACATGTAGGTCCAGTGTACAGCAGGAAAGACAATTCTTAAGCAAGATGAACTCACGTTTAAGTATTCGCATGAAGTAAGAAAACAGAAGGGGTAATTGTGAAAGACTATGCACCGGCAACTCAATGGTAGAATGCTTGCCAAAGACGCATGAGTTCTCCGTTCGATTCCGACTTACCCGCTCTTAAACCTCCTCTAGTTTAATAACCAGCAGAAAAGTGGGAGGGTTTGGAATTAGGAAAAGCCCACACCTTCATGACTGAAACTTCAAAGCTTAAGATCATACGGTCCTACTGCGACGCAAAGGAAAGATGTGAAGACGTAAAGGAATAACGTCAAGATTATAAGGCATAGCCATCAATGAAGTTTATGCGATGATGGTGTCATGAATATATCTATAAACATGATTGGTAAAATGGAAAGTCAGTACAAGAATGTCACTATTATTATTATTATTATTGTTCCCTTAGGTTTTGAGTGGGACATCTCCACTTTGTCCTATTCTTAGAGGTTCTCTCTAGCTGACCCCAATTTTGCCAATAGTCTCTCATCTATTCCTCACACGATCTCCTCCAGGTCACCTTGGAATTGAGGCTTTATTCATCGTTTCCCATTCGGGTTCATTATTGATGACTGGTGAATAAATGTTTCTTTCAGATCCCCTAATGGATACTACTTCAGTAAGTCTAATGAAATCGAATTCATTTATGCATTAATTATCTTAAACGATTTCAGATATTTTCACAGTAGTTGTCTTGTAAATGGCAAGTGACTAAAATTCAATAAAGCACCTTCATATCGCCTGAGGTCCGTGGCATAGCGATTAGGACGCTTGCCGACCATGCACATGGTCAAGGGTTCGATCCCCGGCCGACGTACTCCTTTAACTCGCTAAGCCAGAAATAATGCTGGTGAAGAGGAAAGGTTGAGCATGAGGCTAGCAACCCCATCCTGTAAAATAAACACTGCTACAGAAACTTCAAGCCTCTAGCTTGAAGCCCTATGTTCCACTGGGGAACGTGAAGGAATGTTCCGAAGTACATTTACCAGTCGAATCTATTTCCCTCTTTATATATATGTCCAAATTTGTGCATGCAAATGTGGGTATCATGTAAATGAAACTGGCTAATGGTTTCCAACTACCTCTCTGAAGAGTTAATTTTATTAACAGCAACTTACCGGGTAGACGATTAGATAGTCTCTCGTGGAACATTTCTTCGGTATTTTACTCCCTTAAAAACTGTATTTTCCTTGCAACAAGGCCTTGGGAAGAGAAATTATTTTTCAACTGTAACTGACTTTTATACTTTGACCAAGTTTCCTTTCACGTTTATCATCAGGCAAATTTTTCTAGAATTGTACTATCACTCAGCCGCCTTTTGAAAGAAGCTTTACTGCATAGTGTTCATTTTGTGACTTAAGAAAAAAAGGTGTTCAAACTGAGTGACTGTTCAACCCATGACTATTTCTACCTCAAATACTCAAAGTGATTCGTCGATTTAACAAATTCGGATAGCTTTATTAGGAAAGAAAAGATCCATAAATTTGACAATCGATTACACTCAGTTATATTCATGTATTATTCTCCTAATCCAACACGGAAAAGTTCTTTTAAGATATAATTTTGAACAGGTTGACTGTCGTGTGAACACGAATACAATATTAATATTATTCACCAAAAATACCCATTGAGTCATGAAGAAAATAAGAGACAAATTCAGCGAAAAAAATTTTCTTTACCGACGAAATCACCTTCACAGACTAGCTGAACAGTCGTATTTATACTTACAAAAATATATAGTGGTCTATTATTGAGTAATATTGGGTGACATAATTGATATAATTACTCAGAAATGGCTTCAAGAAAGTAAAAACAAAAGTTACAAATTACGTAATACTGAACGGCACAAAAGAAGAAAGCCTTAGAAATGTGATAAGGTTAACAATGTTGCTGAGTGAGAAGAATTGTGGCAGTTGAGTGTTTATCCCACAAGTGCGAAGAGGATGAGAAAATGTACAAAGGGAACATGTGAGAGTGATAATAGTGAATTAATTATTAATGTAAAAGCAAAGTAATCAATAAGAATAAAAAAATAAAAAAAATCTACAGGGAATGAAAAATGGAGACGTTGAGACCATGCAAGAATAAGAGGCTGGACAAACTTTTACTGTATACAGAGTTCGGGGTTGTACTGACAACTTGTCAACGCCTCTGCCATACAAAAATGCCGAAACCTGACGCCCTTTGTACTATTTAGCCTCACCATGTTGATAATCCTGAAAGACGATTCTGGTGGAGCAGCGTGGCTTGAGTTCACCAAATGCCCAAGAACTGAGCTAGTAACTGTCTTGTATTGTTCTTTTGCTGACCATTCTGGGTAATGTTAAGAAGTTCGTATGGAAACTGTGCGGCCGATAAAACTAGCTCCACACGAGCAGGTGAATTTATAAACACACATTGAAGTAGCCAGTCCAAAGCGTCAGTTTATCCTTCACACATCCACTGATCATTTGTCGGCTGTATAAATTGATCCATATCTCAGCCACAAAGCAGGCTTTCCTCAGTGATCCGCATAAGCGGTTCTTCAGGATCTTAGCTGCGGTATCACATTTTAATATTTCGTTCATAAATGGCAGTTTCTTCGGCACCTTCTGGGTTCTTTCTGTTTTTCTTGATGAATCTTGAACAATATCCATGTACCACGAGGACTCGTCTATGTCTCTCCAGTTCTCCATCAGTAGTATTACTGGTACGTATCCCTCTTATTCTTGAGGATAAGGAGTAGATTAGATTTCTCTTTCTTCTCATAGAGACCTAAACATATGAAAATTCATGTATTGACCGTTCCATTTTGGTTTCATGCCGATTGATCTTCGAAGAGAACCGTTAGATCGCCTTTCTGGCAAGACATACCAAAGATGGATTTACGAGTTCATCTTTGATTCCGACGTGAAATGAATAGCCTTATAGCAGTTGTCGAACTACCCAGTTATCATTTCGATGTTGGTATTCTGGTTACGTTCCAGCATTTGTGTATGGCGGAGGCTCAGGCGATTCATCAATACAATCCCAAATCCTGTATCCACTGAACGTTTGTCCAGTGTTTTATTTTACCATGGTCTTAAACCCTTCATTTGTCGGTCCCAGTAAATTTCTAGAATTTTTAAATACAATTTTACTTTGCTTTTACTTTAATAATGAATTCACTATTATCACTCTCACATGTTCCCTTTGTACAATTTATCATTCTCTTGGCACTTGTGTGATAAACACCCAGCCACCTTTCTTCTCACTCAGCAACATTGTTAACCTTATCACATTTCTAACGCTTTCTTCTTTTGTACCCTTCAGTATTACGTAATATAAAATTTTTACTTTTGAAGCCACTACTGAGTAATTATATCAGTTATGTCACCCCTTATTACTCCATATTGGACTATTCTACAATTTTTAGTAAAATTGGCAGAAGAGGCTATTAGCAAAGAAAGGACAGCAGGGGAATATACAGATGGAGGTGATGAAGATAACCAACCGAACAACCAACAACAGTCAGCACCAGTCACTTTCAATGGGAGAGACTGGACAGAGTTCAATTACTTCATTTATCTAGAAAGCACGGTTCCAATCACAGGTCAGAGGAATGGATGATGTTGAAGCTGGCGAGAATCGGAAAGGCAAGACAGACACCTTCATCAACTTGGAACCAGTTTGGAATTCTCCTGCAATGACTCAGCCAGTCAGCATAAATCACAAGATTCGGATTCTCTTCAACACAAATGTTAAGTCAGTCAGTCAGTCACTTCTTCTGTGTGGGTCGGAAACGTGCACTGTGCACTGTCACGGGAAGTATTTCTAACAGGCTGCAGCAGACTTTTATTACCATCCGCCTGAGCTGGCTTGTTCCATACTGAAAATCAAAAGGCCAGCTGACCAGCCATAAGGAATTAGCAACAGGAAACTCTAGCTGGAAACAAACTAACCAACAAATAGCCGATTGCTCAACAAATATGTAGGAGAAAATTGAGACGAATCGGATACATGCTGAGAGGAGCACTGAATGAAATCTTGAGTGGGAAAGAACGAGTTCAGCATATGGCCTACGGAAACACGGAGGAGACCGTATTGCGACGATGAGATGAGAGATTATGGGCAATCGTTCGACTAGATTTAGAGGATCGTGAAAAATATGATAAAGTGTAGATGTGATGTCGAAGCCCTACTTTCCACTGGGAACCCAAAAGAACAATAAAAGTAATAACAATCTTCTGTAGTTGGTTTGTGAGCATTAGTTTGCTTCTACGAGTTTATCACGGATCCATATCAGTAATACGACCATTGAAAACCACCAGGGAGTACTGGGCAGCCAGCTGTTTCATCCCACTAGTCTGAGAATCATCGGAAGTACGCACCCACGACAGGCAATTCGAACCCAGGATCGTCCGGTCACAAAGAGGCGAGCATGCTCGTATGCCATTCAGCCAGTGGGACCCGATTCAATCACCACCAGTCCATGAATTCTCACTTCTACCAATACGGGATTTAGCGTGACCGGTAACAACCAATGTCATCGATGAGACATCCATCCTCACACTTGAAATCTGGATGGACCTCACTGGTCACGACTTCTCAATAGAATTCCAGGAAACTCTGTCCTGTATCAAGTCACTAGCGAGCGTCAGATTACTTTCCTGTAGTTGGCTTGTAAGGATTAGATGTGTTTTACGAGACTGCGTTGTAAGCGAAACGTCCGGGATTCGAACCCCCTTGTAATGAGTGCGTACTGCCGATGATTCCAAAACTAGTGGGATGAAACAGCTGGCTGTCCAGTACTCCCTCGTGGTTTTCAATGGTCCTCTAACTGATGTCAATCCGTGATCAACTCATAGAAAGTAAAAATAATCATTTAAATTTATTGTGGACAGAATTTTCATATGAGTATAGCACCGAGAAACATACTTTTCTAATTTTTTGATGAAGTTTCTTATCAGTATCAGCAATTTAAAAGACTGTGACGATGATAATGTTTTATCTCAGCTTGTTACCACACCGATAAACTCCACCCGACTTCATATACATACTGCATATCAAACACTAAGAATTCACGAAGAAGTATGGTGACTGATACAGAAAAATGAACATATAAATCACAACTTCGTCGTTGGATTGTTATTGTCCTTCACTTAAGTTCTGTCAAACCCTAGATGGAATCATTACAGTGTGCTAGGTGCTCGCTGTGTAAGGATTCTCAGAAGACGATAGAAACGCTGTATAGTAAGTACTTCTAGATTCTTCGTGATTCCCTATTTGAGGTCAGCTGGTGTCTACATCAATACACTCATAAAAAAGATACTTCAATGGTGTTTGTGGACAGTGAATACGAACTAGTTTGAACTACAAAGAAATTACAGGGTCAAAGTTAAAAATAGAATAAAGTTTTGAAAATGTCACGTCTGACTTATTAATACATAAGCTTATATATTAAACAAAAATGCATACACCACATAACCACTAAAAATATGAAACGTACATACATTTTTGACTTACATTCAAACTATTGATTATTAATCTTTAACTGCTCACATTTTACTTAGACTCCAGTCAATACTACCTTGCTCTTAACTTTTTCTTTTATTGATTCACTTGCTTTCAGTGTTCAGCGTTTTCATTTGGATATTATTATTATTATCATTATCAATATTGTTATCCCCATGAGTTCCCAGTGAAAACTATGTCTTCAGCAACACACATCACCATACAACTTTCTTCTCTGAAGTCTTTTTTATCTGACTGTCTGACTACTCGTATGCTTGCACTTCCACTTTAGAAGATCTCTTTCATGTCACCCTGGGACCAATGCTCAACTGATTGTTTCCCACTTTGGTGCCACTCTAGGGCCTGGTGATTGAAAATTCTACTACTACTAATAATAATAATAAGGAAAGAAGGTCTCATGGAACTTTTTCACCTTCGTCATCAAGGTATTACTGAAACTTCGAGGAATCCCATGCTATTCATGAGATTTGAACCTAGAGGTCTCAAAACATGTATCATGAAACATATTGTCAAGTACTTCGGAATGGATAAGATTTTATTGATTGTATTACACTGTAATTTCACTGTTGACTGAAACTAGGATCAGTCGCGATGCAGAACAGTCTTGTGGCACTTGGTCTAGTCACAGCTTTACAAAATTTGATCTGTAAATTTACAATGATATTCTTGATCAGATGGGAACATCAGTTAGCATCTGGTGTCAAAAGTACATGAACATAAGCCAAAGGAACGATTTGTAAATATGATTTCTCAAAATGGTAAGCATTAATATTCATGCTGCAACGACAGAAGACAAGGGTCAGGCAACAGATCCCTTATTGACAAAATCAACAGATATTTATAGATTTTTATGTACATTAGTATTCTTTATTATCAGCAGAGAAACAGCATCTTCTGATTGACTGTTCTCTCACTGCCATCTCTTTATGGCCGTTTCTGTGAAGGTCAGACCACATATCTGGGAATCGTACCCGCCCACTCTAAGTCTGCTTCGATTGGTTGTTGAGTTCCTTAAGGTTAGGATTTGTTCTTGTTTCTCTTCAAGGCCATGACTCGGGACTTGAAACTTAACGTAAACTGGTGTCTACAATTTCGCCTTTCAGCCAACTCGCACCACACCTGCATTCTCCAGTCAGAGATTGATGGTGTTCCCACTGAGACTCGAACCCAGTACCCATAGTTTCAGACACACAATCGTTAAACACTAGAAAACTTTGGCCAAGACAGCCACCTATAGGATTCCACTACTGGTCACCATCACCAAAATTTACTTCAAGGTAAATAATCAATCATCGTCGAATCAGATATGTCAACCTGACGTCGAGCAGTCTGGTCCAATCAATCAACAGGAAAGTTCCAACTGAATTAAATAATCCCGAAAGGGGTTTTAAATGGCAGTATTGTGATTTACATACAACAGGCTTTTTGCTACATATTAAGTCGATAGTTTGCCACTCACGTTTACAGAGCTTTAGCGGTTCAGTCCTTTTTTGGAGGATTTCATTATGAGCTGACATCAGTTAGAGAACCACTGTAAAACCTGGGAGTACTCGACAGCTGTTTCGTCCTAGTATGGGGCTCTTCACAGTACGCGCCAACCGCGATTCGAACCCAGGACCTTCTGGTTACAAGGCGAGCTCGTAGACCATTGAGCCACTGGGACCCAATCTAATGGTCCTTGAATTCTAACTTCTGCCAATTCACAACATAGCGCGACCATTTCACAATGTCTTCTTAGATGAGTTACTGCCTCATCTTCAACCATTGGATCGGGTCCCAGTGGCTCAATGGTTTACGAGCTCGCCTTGTAACCAGAAGGTCCTGGGTTCGAATCCCGGTGGGTGCGTACTTATGAAGAGTCCCAAACTAGGACAAAACAGCTGCCCAGTACTCCCAGGTTTTCCAATGGTTCTCTAACTGATGTCAGCTCATGATGAAATCCTCCATACAATTAAACAAAATCCCTACCAAACCAATACTTGAAAATTTAGTTATATACTGGATTCCTTGATGATAATAATAATAAGCCGAAGTACAAAGCAGTCTTCTTCAGATGACAGAATTTTGGTCTTTCTCTTAAGATCCTATTATTTCTTTCACATTGCATGGTAATTTGATGACATCTTTTCTCTTAGGACGGAATACACTTTAGGCTTTTAACCAACTGATATCTAAATCAGTTCAAAAATGCCAAGGGATATTCGTTTTCGACAAGTGTATCCATCAACCCATTGTCTATGGTTTCAGCTTTGCATATAAGGTGAATCCTCTTAAACAGGCACTTACTTAATCAAGTCTCTCTTATATTTTAATGCACAGAAACTGTGAAAATTCAGCTACTACCCTGTCCAATAGGCTTTCTGTTAATTGGCTACTTTATTCAGCCATCCTCTGTCAAACTAGAAAGTGCATCTTGGAATGCAACTTGGCTGAAAATTCACTCCTCACATGTAATCCTTAAATGACTGCGTACAGAGTAAAGTCTATTCAGTTAGACGTGCCACAAACTTCTCAGTATATTAAAATCAATAATGAACCTTGGAAGTATATTAGGCGAATAAGGAATGAAAGACAATTACAATATATTTTAATCTGGAAGAATTAATTAAAGGTACATTACTAAACAAAGAATTAATACTAAAATAAAAGACAAATTCAACAAATTGCGACAGATCCTGGTTTAAATCAACGGTGAAATTACAGTGTAATACAATCAATAAAATCTAATCCATTCCGAAGTAATTGACAATATGTTTCATGATACATGTTTTGAGACCTCTAGGTTCGAATATTATGAATAGCATGGGATTCCTCATGGTTACAGTAATACCTTGATGACGAATATGGAAAAAGAACTATGAGATCTTCTTTCCTTATTATTTTTAGTATTATCAATCACCAGGCTCTAAAGTGGAACCAAAGTGGGAAACAATCAGTTGAGCATTGGTCCCAGGGTGACATGAAAGAGATCTTCTAAAGTGGAAGTGAAAGCATACGAGTAGTCAGACAGTCAGATAAATAGGACTTCAGAGAAGAAAGTTGGATGGTGATGTGTGGTGCTGAAGACATAGTTTTCACTGGGAACTCATGGGGATAACAATATTGATAATAATAGTAATAATAATATCCAAATGAAAACGCTGAACACCGAAACCAAGTGAATCAATAAAAGAAGAAGTTAATAGCAAGGAAGTATTGACTGGAGTTTAGGAAAAATGTGAGCAGTTTAAGATTAATAATCAATAGTTTGAATGTAAGTCAGAAATGTATGTACGTTTCATATTTTTAGTGGTTATGTGGTGTATGCATTTTTGTTTAATAAATAAACTTATGTATTAATAAGTCAGACGTGACATTTTAAAAACTATTCTATTTTTAACTTTGACCCTTCAATTTCTTTGTAGTTCAAACTAGTTCCTATTCAGGGTCCACCAACACCATTGAAATATCCTTTTTATCAGTGTATTGATATGGACACCAGCTGACTTCAATTAGGAAATCACGAAGAATCTAGAAGTACTTACTATACAGCGTATCTATCCTCTTCTCAGTCTTCTTACTCACTGATTACCTTGAACACACAAGTGATTCCATCTAGGGTTTGTCAGAACTAGAATGAAGGTAAATTACAATCCGACGACTTTTCTGTAATTTATAAATTCATGTTTTTGAATCAGTCACAATTATTTTTATTATTATTTCCTTTAGTTCCTACAGGCGTAAAAGTCTTCAGCCGCACGTCTCGATTGCATTCCGTTCTACGCCAACATTTTCACCTGGCTCCACGTCTGACCACGTACTTTCATCTCCTCTTCGCATCACCTCCTCCTCCATGTCACCCCACCGTCTCACTGATGACCAGCTCGCCACTTTCCACTAGAGTTCCACTCGATCGAATGCCTGGCGTGTAATGTCACTTGATGTTTCGTTTTCTCGAAGTATGACCGATCCACCTCCATTTCTTCCTGCACATGTGTTGCACATTTGGTTCCTGCAGGGTTTGGTTCATTCATTGCTAGATATCCCGCACTATTTCTGATCTTTTCTGGCCAGCCATCTGATGTTTACTAACCAGCAGAAAGGTGGGAGGGTTTGGAACGTGGAAAGGCCAACATCTTCATGAACGAAACTTCAATGCTTAAGGTCATATTTCCTTACTGCAAATCAAAGGAAAGATGTGATACGTGAAGGAATAACGTCAAGATTAATAAGCATAACCATCAATGAAGTTTCTGAGATGATGGTGTCATGAATATATCTATACCATGATTGGTAAAATGGAAAGTCAGTACAAGAACGTCACTATTATTATTATTGTTCCCTTAGGTTCCGAGTGGAACATGTGGCTTCAGTAGCGCATCTCCATTTTGTCCTATTCTGAGAGGTCCTTTCCGGTTGGCCTCAATTTTGCAAAAATAGTCTCTCATCTACTGCTCACACGATCACCTCCAGGTCACCTAGGAAGTGAGACCTCATTCATTCTTTCCCATTCGGGTTCATTATGATGACTGGTGAATAAATGTCTCTTTAAGATACTCTAATAAATACAAATTCAGTAAGTCTAATAAAATTGAAGTCCAAGTGTTGGTTTGTAGGGATTTGATTGGTTACAGGATTTTCATCATGAGCTGACATTAGTTAGAGAACCATTGGAAAACCTGGGAGTACTGGACAGCTGTTTCGTCCTAGTTTGGGACTCTCCATCAGTACGCACCCACCGGGATTTGAACCCAGGACCTTATGGTTACAAGGAGAGTCGAATACATTGGCTAGGGGTCGCGCTATATCGTGAATTGGCAGAAGTTAGAATTTACGGGCCATTGGATCGGGTCACAGTGGCTTAATGGTATACGAGCTTGTCTTTTAACCAGAATGTCCTGAGTTTGAATCCCGGTGGGTGCGAAATGCTGAAGAGTCCCAAACTAGGACGAAACAGTTGTCCAGTACCTCCAGGTTTTCCAATGTTTCTCTAACTAATGTCAGCTCATGATGAAAAATGAAGTCTTTTATGCATTAATTATCTTAAACGAATTCAGATAGTTTCACAGTAGTTGTCTTGTAAATGGCAAGTGACTAAAATTCAGTAAAGCACCTTCATATCCCCTGAATAATGTTCCGAAGTACACTTACCAGCCCTATCTATGTCCCTCTTTATACATATGTCCAAATTTGTACATGCAAATGTGAGTATCGTGTAAATCGAACTTACTAATTGTATCCGACTACCTCTCTGAAGGGTTCATCTGATAAACAGCAACTTACCGGAGAGCTGATTACATCGTCTCTTGTGGAACATTTCTTTAGTATTTAACTTCCTCTAAAACTGAATTATCCTTGCAATAAAACTTTAGGAAGATAGATTATTTATCAAGTGTAACTGACTTTTATATTCTGACCGCGTGTCCTTTCACGTTTACCATTCAGTAAATTTTTGTAGAATGATCAATGGATGTGTGATGGATAAACTGCCACTTTGGGCCACTTCAGTGTGTGTTTTTAAATTCACCTGCTCGTGTGGAGCTAGTTATATCGGCCGCAAAAAGCGCACACTTTCCAAATGCATCTTTGAAAATTATCCGGCATGGTTAGCCAAAGGAAAATGCAAGACAGTTAGTAACTCACTTCTCAAGCACTTGGTGAACTTAAGCCACACAGCTCCACCAGAATCTTCTTTCAAGATTATCTAGAAGGTGAGGCCAAACGGTACAAAGGGCGTCAGGTTTCGGCATTTGTGTGTGGTGGAGGCGTTGGTAATTCGTCAATACAATCCCGAACTCTGTATACAGAAAACGTTTGTCCAGTTTCTTATTCTACCATGGTCTTAACCTTGAAATAAAAATAGTACTTGTGCACTGTGATAAAGTATAATTCCATTGAATGGAATTATATCAACGAAGTTATAAAATTGAGTGAGTACTCTGATATGATTATGAGCAGTAATAAATTGTGCTCGGAACGTTGTCATAAGTAAATATTACTGTTTAACTGCACTGTGAGATTTTATCAGAATAAATCTCACCCATAACGTCTCTAGACAAAGTGCCACGAGACTACTCTGCATTGAGACAGACCCTAGTGGAAATCTAGAATGAAATTATAGTACAACACAATCAATAAAAATCCCATCCATTCCGAAGTGCTTGATACATGTTTTGAGACCTCTTGGTTTGAATCTTAAGAAGAGCATAGGTTCCCAAAAGGTTTCAGGGATACCTTGATGACAGATATGGAAAAAGAACCATGAGACCTTCTTTCCTTATTATTATTAGTATTATCAATCACCAGGATCTAAAGTGGAACCAAAGTGGGAAACGATCAGTTGGGTACTGGACCGAGGGTGACATGTAGGAGATCCTGCGGAATGGAAATAAAAGCTTATGAGCAGTCAGGAAGCCAGCTAAATAAGACTGCAGAGAAGAGACCTGGATGGCGATGTATGGCGCTGAAGCCATAGTTTTCACTCACAACCCAAGGAGATAACAATATGAATAATAATATCCAAATGCAAAAGTTTAATACTGAAATCAAGCAAATCAATATCAAAGTTAAACACAAGGTAGTATTGACTGGAGTCTAAGTAAAATGTGGACACTTAAAGATTTGTAATCAATAGTTTGAATGTAAGTCAAAAATGTAAGTACGTTTCATATTTTTAGTGGTTAAATGGTGTGTATGCATTTTTGTTCAATAAATAAACTTATGTATTAATAAGTCAGACGTGACATTTTTAAAACTTTATTCTATTTTTAGCTTTGACCCTTTAATTTCTTTATGGTTCAGACTAGTTCGTATTCACAGTTCAATAACACCACTGAAATATCTTTTTTATCAGTGCATAGATTTGGACAGCAGCTAACATCACAACAGAGAATCACGAAGAATCTAGAAGTACTTACTATACAGCGTTTCTATCCTCTTCTCAGTCTTCCTACACACAGCGCTTCTAGAATGCTGTAATGATTCCATCTGGGGTGTGTCAGAACTCGAATGAAAGACGATTAAAATTCAGTAAGTAAGTTATTATTTATATGTTCATGTTTTTGAATCAGTTACCATTCTGCTTCCCAAACTCTTAGCGTGTGAACTGCAGTATGTATTTGAAGTTGGGTGAAGTTTAGCAGTGAGGTGACTGACGTCGTCACAGTTTGTTGAATTGTTGATACTGAATAAAGACTTCATCAAATAGATTAGAAAATTAGGTTTCCCAGCGCCATACTCATATGAAGTTACTGTTAATAAAGCATTTAAAAGATTATTAATTATTGTTTCCTCGGGTCCTATTTGGAAAATAGGGCCTCAACACCCCATCTCAATCTTGTTCATTTCTCTGCTGTCTTCTTTCGTTGGGTCCATGATTGCCCGTAGTCCGCCTTCTGTCTCTAGCAAGATCTCCCCTTTGTCAATCTCCAACCCACACCCAACCCATCATTTCTCATTCAGGTTCCACTTGAGGACCTGGTGCGCGATTTCATTCGTCGGTCTCTTCAGTGGCGTGTGCCTAATTCATCTACGGAATACTTGTTAAGACATACATTATTGCTTGGTTTGTAAACAGATTTTATTCTTACTGTTTCTTTCTAACTGGCCATTTGATCTTCAGCATGGAGTCAGAGAAGACATCTGTTAATAAAATTCTGCTGCACCGTGTTAGAATTGATTTTTGTGACATGCAGTGCAAGTTTCTGACCCCCATAGAAGAACTGACTGACTGATTGACTTCACATTTGTGTTGAAAACTCGAATCTTGTTCTTTATGCTGGGTGAGTCACTACAGAATATTTCCCAACTGCATGGCTATGACATCTCCATCCATTCCGATTGCCTGTGCTTTATGGCCAGATAAGTGAAGGAAGTAACCTCTGTCAAATCTGTCCCATTGGTGGTGATTGGTGCTGCTTGTTGTTGTTACTATTGGTTGGTTGGTTATCTTTACCACCTCCGTCTTCTGTATGTTCACCTAGATTCCTGTCTTCAATGGCTGTTTTATCAGCCAGTTTGTTGGTTTTCGCTTGTAAGTCTTCAAGTTGGATATAAATCGCGCACGAAGTCTAAATCTTCTAAAATCATCTTGTCGGTTCAAAGTATCCCTGTTTTCTCATTCCCAACACACAGTGTGATGCATAATCCAGTCCACCACAGTTAGGAATATCATCTTGGGTGATAATAGGCAGGCAGTCAATCGCTAGTCCGACTAGCTCAGTGGTAACGTTTTTGGTTTCAGACGTCACTGGTTGATGCGGGTTCGAATCCTACGACTTCCTTCCAGACTGCGGATACGCCTTGCTGACTGATGATTGCCAATAAGCGTGAAACCTAGGTCCCAGCAGGGCTTCCTTCAGACTTCCTCCAATCATCTAATAGTTAAGTCGTTCTTGAAGACGGAATCTATTAGTAGTTTCTGAATACATTTTCGTTATTATCTTACTCGTCTTCATTATTACTATTATTGCTATAAATTAAGGTATGTATTTCACTGCGTTGTTGGTTTGGCGTTAGAATGATCTCCAGCTACTCAGAGGTAGTTCAGCTTCGAATCTCCACTGACGCACTGGTAAACAGTCTAACACGTAGTAAGCTATCAACCGAAATCCATAAATAACAATATTATGGCTACTAAAACTTCCAAAAGCTCGAAGCTCCTTATATTCCACTGAAAACGTAAAGAAATTACCTTTTACTATAACATTTTCAATTGATGCGATGGTTGGTTTTCAGAATGAAGATTGGTACATTGGTTAAACCGCTTCCTCGCAAAGTGCTACTATCAGTTCCTGTCGTTTCATAGGATTCTGGTTCATTGCTCACTTCCCTTTAAATGATATCAGTAACTATGCAGAGTTAGTCAGTTTTAATTATCTACCTAATGTAAATATAAAAATCAGAGTTTAAGTTTTGAGCGGAATAAATGGCCACCCAGTTACAATATGAATGAAAAAAACAACTGAATGTTGACTCAGATTAGGGGTTCACACGAACACACCCACACGC
Source organism: Trichobilharzia szidati (assembly GCA_944472155.2). Taxonomy (NCBI): domain Eukaryota; kingdom Metazoa; phylum Platyhelminthes; class Trematoda; order Strigeidida; family Schistosomatidae; genus Trichobilharzia; species Trichobilharzia szidati. Next base: position 138,052,228 of record OX235274.1, on the reverse strand, counting down.
ATTTGAAACATTTTTAAAGTGTTTTCTTATAATTTTTAACCCTGCTTATTTATGAACTGTGAAAAATTGTATTTATAGTTAGGTGAACCTTGTACCTACCTCATAAACTTCAAAAATTGTTACACTAATAATTCTAATAATAATAATAATAATAATGACATTATGCTACAATAACAAATGTTATAAACTACTTAAATAAACATATAAAGTAACTGGTCGGATTAACTTATGTATACATAAAACGAATTAAGTCAATTTCGATTTGTACGATAATACAACTGAGTAGCTATATTATTGTTATCTATTATTTTTAACTCCTTGGGCTCCGATTGAGACAGAAGTCTTCAACAACACATCTCCATTCTGTTCTATCCGATGCAATCCTCATCACCTGGGTCTGCGATCGTCCATAATCTCTCACCTGTTCCTCGCAAAATCTCCACCATGTCACCTTGGAATTGACAGCCAACTCTTCGTTTCCCATTCGGGTTCCAATCGAGCGGTGGCCTGCGTTGCGTACGATATCATTCGATGGCCTTCTCAACTTATATGCCTAGTCCATCTCCATTTTCATCTGCATGTATTTGTTGAGCAATAGGCTCTCGCCTGTTGGTTTGTTGCACTGCACAGTTTCCTCTCGCTAATGCCTTCTTACTGGTTGATTGGAAACTAGTCAGTAACTAGTACAGTGTATCCAGTCATATCTTTGGTTTGGACTGAATTCTATCAGTCAGGTTTGCAGTATGGTCACCATGCAACTAGGTGGCTTGACGTCACAATGCGCTGCACTGTATTCGCCAGGTAACTTATTGGCAAAGTCTTTGACTGCAGAGCTGGGTGACGTGGGTTTGAATCCCGGGAGGGACATGACTTCCTTCAAGATTGTAGATTCGCCTTGCTGACTGGTGAGTACCAGCTAGTACGAAACCTAGGTCCCAGCAGGGCTTCTTGCCGATTGCCTTCAACCATCGAATATGAACAATTTTTACAATGCAATGTATCCTAATGTCGAGCCGCCTAGCATGGTGACCAAATTGCAAACTCAACTAAGAGAATCCAGTCTGTACCAAAGATAGGACTGTACACAATGTACGAGTTACTAACTAGCCTCCAATCAGAGACTTAACTACTTGTTATCCGTCTTATGCGATTTTAATCCTCACCTTATCTTTGAGACAAATCTTAGCTGACCCGCATGCGGTGGACCTTGTTCTCCGTTTTTGTAAAAGATAATCATTTATCCGCCAGCTCTGTATACGGCAAAGTATATTGACCAGAGGATGCTATCATTACAGATAAGAGAGTACATTCCAGCACGGTTTTACAATAGAATAAGGAAGAAGCTCTATTCTTAAAATCTTGATCAATTTCTTTCTCTGTCAACCGCCACTGACAGTGGTTTTATGCAAACTCCTCGTGTTTCCTTCATTTTAAACTTTTAAAGACACTGGAAGCATTGCCTGTTCATGAATTTAAGCCATAAATTTGTGCATAATAGTAGTATGTACACTTCATAATTCTACCTTGACATTAGAATAGAATAGAAGAATAAAAACACTTAGTTATTCACTCATTCACATATTGTTTCTCCATTCTGTGTACCTTTCCCTTATTATTACGATTATCATCAATATTAATAGTATTATTATTTCCAGTCTGAATTGTTCCCAGTATTATTTCACGTATCCGTCTGAGTCAGCTTAATTCAGCAGGTGTTTAGCAAAGTTAAACTCTTCTCACATTGTTATTTAATATTTTATTTGCCTGAGGGATCTGCTAATTTTAGACCCCTTTCCAAGTTCTTTTATTTTTATTCATTTACGTTCCCAGTGGAACACAGGGTGGCTTCAAGCTAGAGGCTTGAAGTTTCGATGGCAGTTCTGTTTATTTTTACTGGATGGGATTGCTAGCCTCAACTGGCCCAACCTCCTCTCCTTACAGGTCCTGTTACCGGCTTAGTGAGCGAGGTAAAGGAGTGTGTCAGTGGCCGGGGGATCGAACCCCGCACCATATGCATAGTTGGCGAGCATTTTACCGTTGTGCAACTGACACTCAAACCTGGGAGTGCTGGATTGCTGTTTTGTCTTTGGCAGTACGCATCCACAGGGGTCTGAATCCAGGACCTTCCGGTTACGAAGCGAGCTCGCAGACTACTGAGCCACTGGGAGCCATTACAAGCTCTTGACCTTCTTTAAACCATTATATGTCACATAGCCTGTCTTACCACTCGATGTTTAACTATTATTATTTTAGTCGCGAATATCCTGTTGCAATTGACACCGCACGCAACAATTGCAAGACGAATGCCTGCTTGAAATTTGGGCTGCCAGAATACCATATTTCATCAAATCATATATTGCTTCAACTCATTTGTCTGTCCTGGAAGTAGCTAATCTCGTCTAGTTTACTGGTTCATCAGTTTTCTAGCCACTGTTAAGCGCAAAAATAGAAGGAAGGTTGAGCGTAGGCTTAGCGATCCAACTCCAGAAAATCAATCAACTCGCAGAGCAAAAGAGGAGATATGGTATAGAAGTGTTCAGAATCTGTGAGAGAAGATGGAATAGATGCGGACTACATAAGTTGTTAACTGGAGAGTCACTGATTTATTACAGTCATCCACACGCGAGCTGCGAGCACAATGAGGAAATAACTGTCATAGTGTCACCAATGGCAGCTAAAGCTCTAATGCAGTGGGAACCAATTTCATTCAGGGTCCTGACAACAAGATTCAACTCAAAAGGAAGGAAAATTACAATAATCGACTGTTACATGCGTGAAAACAACGGAGAACAAGTGAAAAAAGATTTGAATAGACGACTACAAACAGTAATGGAAAACATCCGACATGGCGAACATTCATGACCTTTATTTCTAGATGAAACCAACTAGAAACGATATAAGTATAAAACTTGGGCACTGTGGTAGAGTATAACTCCATAATAGTTAAGATTTTATTTTGATAAATCACACAGTGTTGTACAGTTATATTAACTGATGACGTTTCGAGCACAAACTATTGCTCATAATCATGTCAACTAGGAACGAGCTTGAAGTCATTCAAGCAGCGTAACCAGCCCGTTTTCTAGATAGACACTAAATGCAAATAAAGCTACCTTGTCGAACCACTCAAGAAGGGTGTCAGCAGTAAGACAAGGCTGCCCTGTTATAGCCGATGATGCTGCAAGTTAGGATAAACTTGGTCATTCACCAGACCATGGAGAGTCACAAGATAGGGATTCGCTGGACAGATAAAAAAAACTTCAGAAGGTCTGGAATTCATCAATTATGCATGTGGAATGTCTGGTGGACTGGAAGACATGCAGGCGAAAACCAACAAGATGGCAGGAGAGGCAGTTAAAATTAGACTGAGCAAAGAGGTTATTGAGGTGATAAAGATACTATAAGCGGGAGAAATTTGGAAGCCGTCGCTTCCTTCACTAATCTAAGCAGCATCGTTTCAACTAAAGGCGCCACCAACGAGAATACCAAAACCAGAATCCGAAAGGTGAGAAAACTTTTCATCAATCTGTAACCAGTTAGGAAGTCTTCTGCACTCAACCAGCTTAAAGAATGAGATTCGGATATTCAGCACTTATGTTAAATCAGTCGGTTTTTCTGTATGGTACGGGAACTTAGCTGGTGAGTTATGCAAAGCATCACTAACAGCTGCCCAATTTTCTAGCTCCATAACGAGAATCAGATGGCTGACCAGAAAGGATTTGCGACAAGAAACTCTGAGAGCGGACCAATCGAGGACACATTGCTCAATAGATATTCTGAAGGAAATGGAGGTGGGTAGATCCGACGCATGCTGAGAAGACGGTCGAGTGAAATTGCACGCCTGACTATCACTCCAGTGGAACCTGAATGGAAAACGACGAGTTGGGCATGAATTGCAAGGCTCACATAGAGAAGATCGTGTAGGAGTAGATGAGAGCTAGTGGGTGAGCGTCTGACCAGCTAAAGAGGATCAAAGAGAACAATACAAAGCGGAAATATCCTGGTGAAGCCATGTGTTTCACTTGGAACTCAAGAGAATAATAATAATAGTATGTCACAGACGCTTCTGCTACTTTGGCCTGCTTGGAAACTGTAAATTCTGCATTTGTTTTTTGTGATATTCAATTTAGTATTATATCTATGCTTAATATCACATACAAAGGCTTTTGAAATGAAATAATGAATTGTCAACATGATTCAGTAAGTTATTCAATTCAAAGGAACTCAAGACTGTTAGTAAATATGGCTATGGCCATGATCTCATTTTAATTTTAGCCTCAGTAGTTATCGTCTTTTTATTTCTTATAACTATGAAGTTATTTAAAACAATTAGTTCGCTTTATGAATTTAGACAAAGCACTTATAATCTATTATTATTATTATTCCCTTCGGTTCCGAGTTGAACATAGGGCTTCAACAACACACCTCCACCCTGTCCTATTTTCCACCGTCCTCTTCAGCTGGCTAGCTCCACGATTTTCCATAATCTTTCATCTCCTCGGCACATGATCTTCTCCATGTCACACTTGCACCGAAAACTCACTCGTCGCTTTCCATTGGAATTCCACTCGTGAAATGACCTGCATTGGGTACGATGTCATTCGACAGTGGCGTACTCCCAATCTATCTCCATTTTCTCCCACATATTTGTTGAGCAATAGGCTCTCGCTTGTTGGGTTGTTCCACTGCAGAGTTTCTTGGTGCTAATTCTCTCTGCCTGGCCAGCCGGTCATTTGATCTTCAGTATAGAGTCAGAGAAGTGGGCAGCTGTTAATAAAAGTCTGCTGTAACTTGTTGGAAATAGTTTTACGTGACACACAGTGCACATTTTTGACCCATATAGGAGAACTCAGCGACTTCACATTTGTGTTGAACAGAATCCGAATCTTGTTCTTCATGCTGCCGAGTGCAGTGCCGAAGATTTGCGAACTGATTTCAGGTTGATTAAGGAGTATCTTGCCTTTCTGATTCTAGCTAGCTTCGACATCTTCATCTGTTCCTCTGGCCTGTGGTTGAAACCGTGCTTCCTGTCCAGATAAGTGAAGTCAGGAAGTACCCCCTGTCAAATCACTCCCGCTGATGGTGATTGATGCTGTTTTTGTTGTTGGTGGTGTTGGTTTCGGTTGGTTGGTTATCTCCATCACCTCTCTATGTTCACTTGGAGTTCAGTCTTGACTGCTAGCTTTTTCAGCCAGTTTGTTAGTTTTCGCCTGCCCGCAAGTCTTCGAGTTTATGTGACATTAGATTTATATCATCTGCAAAATCCAAAGTAATAGTAAGACGTAATTTATTTGAATGGTGCAATGTGTATTTGCGAAACACATTTCAAACAATCTGATCACACACGGACTTATCATAGGAACATATATTTATGGAAATAATAATGAGTTGAGAGGTGAGCAAAGAGACTTAGGTCAAGTTAAAAGGACATATTGAAGGTCAAAATAACAATGAAGACCACTACAACAAATTATAGAGGTAATAATATTACATCTACCCTGGATGGTATCAAAACAAAGTTTACCAAAGAAGGTTAAGAGTGTGATGAAGAATTGTTACTTTGAACACAAAGAGGTAGTTTAAACCTCCTAATTGTCAGCTAGGGCTTCCACAAACTTTAGAATACGCCCTGTCCCAAACACTTTCTATAGATAGACCTTTAAAACACGTGTGTCAACATCAATTTTATGTCCTGTACCATCTATAATGTGTTTCAATATAGCGAAAATATTCATTCAGACATCTATAAAATACAAAATAATTGAGCACAGGATATCCTTTTCGATGAATTCCTCTTCTGGCTCCACAATTATGTATATATTTATATATGTAGAAAATTCTAGAGTAGTAGTCAATAACAACATTGTTGTTTTGTAAATAATATCGATTTGTAAAGTGAGATCACAATGCAATTATAGTTTATTAAAGCTGCTCAAATAATAATAATACAAAAGCAAGTAGAATATCAGCTAAAATTAAAGAAAATTCTACGAAAATTGAGGAACATTCGAATTTAGATAGCCACGGTTAAGACACTATCTGAACTAGGTTCTTTTGTACACATAAATTAGGCTTCTTAATGTGAATCCCAACGGCCTCAGCAATATTTAGTAGTCGAACTCTTAAGGCGAAATTGAGATTTGTTGGTATGCACGGTAAATTACCCTGAAAGCATGGTTAACATCAATCTTGTGTTCTGTATCTACAAGATGAGATAGAATAGTGCTACGAATAGATTTCGTTTGTCCTTTACTTAACGACTATGCGGAGTGATGTTCGGAAATCCGACGAGAAAAACACCTAATTGTACGGCGTAGGCAAATAACTGGCTCCACAGGAGCAGTTAAATTGGTAGATACACATGGAAGAGGCGAAATTAGGCAGTTTATCTTTTACTCCCAAACGCAAAATAGGGGTGGGTGGTTTTGAAGATGCAGCGTAATTCAGGAGCAGGGAATGCTCTTTTTACAGCCATATTCCTAGGGCATTGTGTTTGTATCTCGCTGATGTTGCCCCTCAGGAACTGAATTCGTAAGAATAAAGTCTTTTTAGGAACTGTTGGTACCTTGGGCTGCTTTGATTTTAGATTCATATTTTTTACAGATCGATATTATTTAAAAAACACCAATGTTGTTATTGACTACTATTCTAGAATTTTCTACGTATATAAACATGTATATAAATGTACAGCCAGATGAGGAATTTATCGAAAAGCACATCCTTTGCTCAATAATTTTGTGTCTTGTAATATGCTTCGCAATAGAGGAACTAGGTCATCTGCTCTCACCATTGATGGGTTTTGGGGATTATATTTGCTTCTGAAGCCATTTAGGAATAAACAATGAATAGAGTTGTCTCAGAGAATTAATTTAGCATAAATTGAAACAGTTTCATTTGTTTTATTCAGGCAGGTCTTATTCAGGTCACTTGGGATTCTAGTGGGAAGTCGTGACCAGTAGGGAGCAGCAGGTCGGGTGTGAGGACAAATACTCGCCGAAGATATTGGCTAACGGTTACGCTAAATCGTGAATTGGCAGAAGTTAGAATTCAGGGGCTGGCCATTGGATCGGGTCCCAGTGGCTCGCTAGCCTTGTAACCAGAAGGTTCTGAGTTCGAACCCCTGTGGTGGGTGCACACCGCTGAAGAGTCCCAAACTAGGACGAAACAGCTGTCCAGTACTCTCAGGTTTTCCAGTGGTTCTGTAACCAATGTCAGCTCATGATGAAATCCTGTAACCAATCAACCAAATCCCTACAAACCAATACTTGAATATCTTAATTATGTTGAACAATTTAAATTGTTATTCATGGTTAATTCAATGAATATTCTCAAGTATTTATCATCTGATTACTAAGTAAACAAAATTATAGTAGTAGCACTTTAACTGAATAAATTTTTTTGAGAGTCATACAATGAAATATAACTTTCTATTACTGCTTTTACTTTAAACAACAAAGCTCTTGACGAAATGTTTACACAACGTAATGCACAACTATTTCCCGATTTCCAACGTTCAGCGCAATCATATATATATATTTGTTAATTGACGTTTTCAAGTATTGGTTTGCATAAATTTGAATATTGCAGAAGTATCTAAATTGCAGGGAAAAGTATGTAAACAAACTGAGGAAGTAGCAATGAGGTCACCCCCGATATCCCCGATAGTGGTAGATATTATTCATGGATCGATGGGAAAACTTTGAGAGTGGAACAACTCAACCTCATGCACCCCAAAGTATGGTGGAGGTATGTGAAAGATTAGAAATTCACCGTACTTAAAAAACACGGAACATAAACAGACATTTCCAAACACATCAACTTGAAGGGAGAGGCAATTCAATTCATTAATGAATTGAAGAACCAACAAAGGGAGCTGACAGTGTTACAATGTAGCATAAAAAGGAAAGGAGGTGAGAAGTTAAACACTAGTGTTTACTGAAAAATTACACACACATACTGATATTTGGATTTCAGATCATCCCACTGTGTCAGTAAAAGTAGGATTGGCGAAATGTTTAAGTAATGGGGTGAAAAAACTAAATAGTAGCAAGGAAGTACCAAGACAGAAAGTGAGGCATATAAGAGAAACTTTGAAACTTAATAATTACCCTCATAAATTAATCAGATGTTTGGAGAAATGTGTAAGTAAAATTAATAGTGATAATGACCAAATGAATGACAAAAATGCACAGGATGATGCACAACACTAACAATAGGTAATTTAAATCATCTGTTGTACTTCTATACAAAGAAGAAACCTCGGACACCACTTTACAGAGAATTCTTAACAATGCAGGAATAAAAGTGGCATGGAAACACACAAACTCAATTAGAAACAATTTTATTCGGTGAAAGGATACTGCTAATGGGGCCAACTGAACAAAACAATTTAGTTTATCCAATACCCTGCCTGCAATGACTGTCAGGTCAAATACATGCGTCAGAGGAGTAGGATGGGGTCAGTCAGACTAGCCGAGCGTAAAAACGTAGCATCGAAACCTAGATTAGTTAACCCTTAATAAGATAAGAAATCTAGAAATAAGCTTAGCTATAGCCCTACAAACAAACATGCAGTAGGATAATGGAATAAGATGACAGTGTTAAAATCTGACTAATATAAAAGGGTGGAAGGAGAGATCGATGGTAGGAGTTTTATTTAGCGAATCGACTAGCAGGAATTGGATTGATTTCAACATTGAAAACGGACTGACTTCAGTTGGAGAATCATTGGGAGACAGGGAGGACCATTCGTTCTAGTTCGCTAGTCTCTTTTACCTTTATATGATTACGAGCAATGATAAATTGTCCTCCAAACGTGACCATCAGTAAATATTACTGCATACCACAATGGAATTGTACTCTGTTACATTGTACAAGTTCTATTCTTATATTGATTATAATTAACTTTATTCCAAAAACACTACTTATAATGCAGCAGGGAATTCTCAGCATTAGTCACAATATTGAATCTAATTTACTCAAAATATAAGTAACAACTAACCACAGGAATTTGTCCACATTTACGATATAAAGTCAAAAATATTCGAAGTACAAAATGAGAATAATAAATATAATAATAATAACAGTGGGTTCGTTTGCAACAGTATTGTCGATACAGTTTGGAAATTGTAGAATGTTATAGATCATTGAATCTAATGTACAGTTGATATAGCATAGTGAGGGAAGAAACAAAAAGTAACATTTATTTCACAGCTTAAATGATGTTCACACTTATGAGAAAATAAACAAAAACGAAAAGTGAGAGGATTATTAATGTAAGAAATACAATAACAATAAAGGTTGATATTGTAAGGACGGAGGAAAATGGTTTATTTACTAGTGGAAAGAGGATAAGTTAGTTAGTTAGTTAGTTGGTTAGTTAGTTAGTTAGTTAGTTAGTTAGTTAGTTGCTTAATTGGTTAGTAAGTTAGTTAGTTAGTTAGTTAGTTACTTAGTTGGTTGGATTGTTAGTTAGTTAGTTAGTTAGTTAGTTACTTAGTTGGTTGGTTAGTTAGCTAGTTAGTTAGATACTTAGTTGGTTGGTTGGTTAGTTAGTTAGCTAGTTAGTTAGTTAGTTACTTAGTTGGTTGGTTAGTTAGTTAGTTAGTTTGTTAGTTAGTTAGTTAGTTGGTTAGTTAGTTAGTTAGTTAGTTAGCTAGTTAGTTGGTTGGTTGGTTAGTTAGTTAGTTAGTTAGTTAGTTAGCTAGTTAGTTAGTTGCTTAATTGGTTAGTTAGTTAGTTGGTTAGTTAGCTAGTTAGTTAGATACTTAGTTGGTTGGTTAGTTAGTTAGTTACTTAGTTGGTTGGTTTGTTAGTTAGTTAGTTAGTTAGTTACTTAGTTGGTTGGTTAGTTAGTTAGTTGGTTAGTTAGTTACTTAGTTGGTTGGTTAGTTAGTTAGTTGGTTAGTAAGTTACTTAGTTGGTTGGTTAGTTAGTTCGCTAGTTAGTTAGATACTTAGTTGGTTGGTTAGTTAGTTAGTTAGTTAGCTAGTTAGTTGCTTAATTGGTTAGTTAGTTAGTTGGTTAGTTAGCTAGTTAGTTAGATACTTAGTTGGTTGGTTAGTTAGTTAGTTTGTTAGTTAGTTAGTTAGTTGCTTAATTGGTTGGTTTGTTAGTTAGTTAGTTAGTTAGTTACTTAGTTGGTTGGTTAGTTAGTTAGTTGGTTAGTTAGCTAGTTAGTTAGATACTTAGTTGGTTGGTTAGTTAGTTAGTTTGTTAGTTAGTTAGTTGGTTGGTTAGTTAGTTAGTTAGTTGGTTGGTTGGTTAGTTAGTTAGTTAGTTAGTTAGCTAGTTAGTTGCTTAATTGGTTAGTTAGTTAGTTGGTTAGTTAGCTAGTTAGTTAGATACTCAGTTGGTTGGTTAGTTAGTTAGTTAGTTACTTAGTTGGTTGGTTAGTTAGTTAGTTTGTTAGTTTGTTAGTTAGTTGGTTAGTTAGTTAGTTAGTTAGTTAGCTAGTTAGTTGGTTGGTTGGTTAGTTAGTTAGTTAGTTAGTTAGTTAGCTAGTTAGTTGCTTAATTGGTTAGTTAGTTAGTTGGTTAGTTAGCTAGTTAGTTAGATACTTAGTTGGTTGGTTAGTTAGTTAGTTTGTTAGTTACTTAGTTGTTTGGTTAGTTAGTTAGTTAGTTACTTAGTTGGATGGTTAGTTAGTTAGTTAGTTAGTTGGTTAGTTAGCTAGTTAGTTAGATACTCAGTTGGTTGGTTAGTTAGTTAGCTAGTTAGTTGGTTAGTTACTTAGTTGGTTGGTTAGTTAGTTAGTTTGTTAGTTAGTTAGTTAGTTGGTTAGTTAGTTAGTTAGTTAGTTAGCTAGTTAGTTGGTTGGTTGGTTAGTTAGTTAGTTAGTTAGCTAGTTAGTTGCTTAGTTGGTTGGTTTGTTAGTTAGTTAGTTAGTTAGTTACTTAGTTGGTTGGTTAGTTAGTTAGTTGGTTAGTAAGTTACTAAGTTGGTTGGTTAGTTAGTTAGCTAGTTAGTTAGATACTTAGTTGGTTGGTTAGTTAGTTAGTTAGTTAGTTAGCTAGTTAGTTGCTTAATTGGTTAGTTAGTTAGTTGGTTAGTTAGCTAGTTAGTTAGATACTTAGTTGGTTGGTTAGTTAGTTAGTTTGTTATTTAGTTAGTTGGTTGGTTAGTTAGTTAGTTAGTTAGTTAGTAAGTTACTTAGTTGGTTGGTTAGTTAGTTAGTTAGTTACTTAGTTGGTTGGTTAGTTAGTTAGTTAGTTAGTTGGTTAGTTAGCTAGTTAGTTAGATACTTAGTTGGTTGGTTAGTTAGTTAGTTTGTTAGTTTGTTAGTTAGTTGGTTATTTAGTTAGTTAGTTAGTTAGCTAGTTAGTTGGTTGGTTGGTTAGTTAGTTAGTTAGTTAGTTAGTTAGCTAGTTAGTTGCTTAATTGGTTAGTTAGTTAGTTGGTTAGTTAGCTAGTTAGTTAGATACTTAGTTGGTTGGTTAGTTAGTTAGTTAGTTACTTAGTTGGTTGGATAGTTAGTTAGTTTGTTAGTTTGTTAGTTAGTTGGTTAGTTAGTTAGTTAGTTAGTTAGCTAGTTAGTTGGTTGGTTGGTTAGTTAGTTAGTTAGTTAGTTAGTTAGCTAGTTAGTTGCTTAATTGGTTAGTTAGTTAGTTGGTTAGTTAGCTAGTTAGTTAGATACTTAGTTGGTTGGTTAGTTAGTTAGTTTGTTAGTTAGTTAGTTGGTTGGTTAGTTAGTTAGTTAGTTGGTTGGTTGGTTAGTTAGTTAGTTAGTTAGTTAGTTAGCTAGTTAGTTGCTTAATTGGTTAGTTAGTTAGTTGGTTAGTTAGCTAGTTAGTTAGATACTTAGTTGGTTGGTTAGTTAGTTAGTTAGTTACTTAGTTGGTTGGTTAGTTAGTTAGTTTGTTAGTTTGTTAGTTAGTTGGTTAGTTAGTTAGTTAGTTAGTTAGCTAGTTAGTTGGTTGGTTGTTTAGTTAGTTAGTTAGTTAGTTAGTTAGTTAGCTAGTTAGTTGCTTAATTGGTTCGTTAGTTAGTTGGTTAGTTAGCTAGTTAGTTAGATACTTAGTTGGTTGGTTAGTTAGTTAGTTTGTTAGTTACTTAGTTGTTTGTTTAGTTAGTTAGTTAGTTAGTTAGCTAGTTAGTTGGTTGGTTGGTTAGTTAGTTAGTTAGTTAGTTAGTTAGCTAGTTAGTTAGATACTCAGTTGGTTGGTTAGTTAGTTAGCTAGTTAGTTGGTTAGTTACTTAGTTGGTTGGTTAGTTAGTTAGTTTGTTAGTTAGTTAGTTGGTTAGTTAGTTAGTTAGTTAGTTAGCTAGTTAGTTGGTTGGTTGGTTAGTTAGTTAGTTAGTTAGTTAGTTAGCTAGTTAGTTGCTTAATTGGTTAGTTAGTTAGTTGGTTAGTTAGTTAGTTGCTTGGTTAGTTAGTTAGTTAGTTACTTAGTTGGCTGGTTTGTTAGTTAGTTAGTTAGTTAGTTAGTTACTTAGTTGGTTGGTTAGTTAGCTAGTTAGTTAGATACTTAGTTGGTTGGTTAGTTAGTTAGCTAGTTAGTTAGATACTTAGTTGGTTGGTTAGTTAGTTAGTTAGTTAGTTAGTTAGCTAGTTAGTTGCTTAATTGGTTAGTTAGTTAGTTGGTTAGTTAGCTAGTTAGTTAGATACTTAGTTGGTTGGTTAGTTAGTTAGTTTGTTATTTAGTTAGTTGGTTGGTTAGTTAGTTAGTTAGTTAGTTAGTAAGTTACTTAGTTGGTTGGTTAGTTAGTTAGTTAGTTACTTATTTGGTTGGTTAGTTAATTAGTTAGTTAGTTGGTTAGTTAGCTAGTTAGTTAGATACTTAGTTGGTTGGTTAGTTAGTTAGCTAGTTAGTTAGATACTTAGTTGGTTGGTTAGTTAGTTATTTAGTTACTTAGTTGGTTGGTTAGTTAGTTAGTTTGTTAGTTTGTTAGTTAGTTGGTTAGTTAGTTAGTTAGTTAGTTAGCTAGTTAGTTGGTTGGTTGGTTAGTTAGTTAGTTAGTTAGTTAGTTAGCTAGTTAGTTGCTTAATTGGTTACTTAGTTAGTTGGTTAGTTAGCTAGTTAGTTAGATACTTAGTTGGTTGGTTAGTTAGTTAGTTTGTTAGTTAGTTAGTTAGTTAGTTAGTTAGCTAGTTAGTTGCTTAATTGGTTAGTTAGTTAGTTGGTTAGTTAGCCAGTTAGTTAGATACTTAGTTGGTTGGTTAGTTAGTTAGTTTGTTAGTTAGTTAGTTGGTTGGTTAGTTAGTTAGTTAGTTACTTAGTTGGTTGGTTTGTAAGTTAGTTAGTTAGTTAGTTAGTTACTTAGTTGGTTGGTTAGTTAGTTAGTTGGTTAGTAAGTTACTTAGTTGGTTGGTTAGTTAGTTAGCTAGTTAGTTAGATACTTAGTTGGTTGGATAGTTAGTCAGTTAGTTAGTTAGTTAGCTAGTTAGTTGCTTAATTGGTTAGTTAGTTAGTTGGTTAGTTAGCTAGTTAGTTAGATACTTAGTTGGTTGGTTAGTTAGTTAGTTTGTTAGTTAGTTAGTTGGTTGGTTAGTTAGTTAGTTAGTTAGTTAGTAAGTTACTTAGTTGGTTGGTTAGTTAGTTAGATAGTTACTTAGTTGGTTGGTTAGTTAGTTAGTTAGTTAGTTGGTTAGTTAGCTAGTTAGTTAGTTGGTTGATTAGTTAGTTAGTTAGTTAGTTAGTTAGTTACTCAGTTGGTTGGTTAGTTAGTTAGTTTGTTAGTTTGTTAGTTAGTTGGTTATTTAGTTAGTTAGTTAGTTAGTTGGTTGGTTGGTTAGTTAGTTAGTTATTTAGTTAGTTAGCTAGTTAGTTGCTTAATTGGTTAGTTAGTTAGTTGGTTAGTTAGCTAGTTAGTTAGATACTTAGTTGGTTGGTTAGTTAGTTAGTTAGTTACTTAGTTGGTTGGTTAGTTAGTTTGTTAGTTTGTTAGTTAGTTGGTTAGTTAGTTAGTTAGTTACTTAGTTGGTTGGTTAGTTAGTTAGTTTGTTAGTTTGTTAGTTAGTTGGTTAGTTAGTTAGTTAGTTAGTTAGCTAGTTAGTTGGTTGGTTGGTTAGTTAGTTAGTTAGTTAGTTAGCTAGTTAGTTGCTTAATTGGTTAGTTAGTTAGTTGGTTAGTTAGCTAGTTATTTAGATACTTAGTTGGTTAGTTAGTTAGTTAGTTTGTTGGTTAGTTAGTTGGTTGGTTAGTTAGTTTGTTAGTTTGTTAGTTAGTTGGTTAGTTAGTTAGTTAGTTAGTTAGCTAGTTAGTTGGTTGGTTAGTTAGTTAGTTAGTTAGTTAGTTAGTTAGCTAGTTAGTTGCTTAATTGGTTAGTTAGTTAGTTGGTTAGTTAGCTAGTTAGTTAGATACTTAGTTGGTTGGTTAGTTAGTTAGCTAGTTAGTTAGATACTTAGTTGGTTGGTTAGTTAGTTAGTTAGTTACTTAGTTGGTTGGTTAGTTAGTTAGTTTGTTAGTTTGTTAGTTAGTTGGTTAGTTAGTTAGTTAGTTAGTTAGCTAGTTAGTTGGTTGGTTGGTTAGTTAGTTAGTTAGTTAGTTAGTTAGCTAGTTAGTTGCTTAATTGGTTACTTAGTTAGTTGGTTAGTTAGCTAGTTAGTTAGATACTTAGTTGGTTGGTTAGTTAGTTAGTTGGTTAGTTAGTTAGTTAGTTAGTTAGTTAGCTAGTTAGTTGCTTAATTGGTTAGTTAGTTAGTTGGTTAGTTAGCCAGTTAGTTATATACTTAGTTGGTTGGTTAGTTAGTTAGTTTGTTAGTTAGTTAGTTGGTTGGTTAGTTAGTTAGTTAGTTACTTAGTTGGTTGGTTTGTTAGTTAGTTAGTTAGTTAGTTAGTTACTTAGTTGGTTGGTTAGTTAGTTAGTTGGTTAGTAAGTTACTTAGTTGGTGGGTTAGTTAGTTAGCTAGTTAGTTAGATACTTAGTTGGTTGGTTAGTTAGTTAGTTAGTTACTTAGTTGGTTGGTTAGTTAGTTTGTTAGTTTGTTAGTTAGTTGGTTAGTTAGTTAGTTAGTTACTTAGTTGGTTGGTTAGTTAGTTAGTTTGTTAGTTTGTTAGTTAGTTGGTTAGTTAGTTAGTTAGTTAGTTAGCTAGTTAGTTGGTTGGTTGGTTAGTTAGTTAGTTAGTTAGTTAGCTAGTTAGTTGCTTAATTGGTTAGTTAGTTAGTTGGTTAGTTAGCTAGTTAGTTAGATACTTAGTTGGTTGGTTAGTTAGTTAGTTAGTTACTTAGTTGGTTGGTTAGTTAGTTTGTTAGTTTGTTAGTTAGTTGGTTAGTTAGTTAGTTAGTTACTTAGTTGGTTGGTTAGTTAGTTAGTTTGTTAGTTTGTTAGTTAGTTGGTTAGTTAGTTAGTTAGCTAGTTAGTTGCTTAATTGGTTAGTTAGTTAGTTGGTTAGTTAGCTAGTTAGTTAGATACTGAGTTGGTTGGTTAGTTAGTTAGTTTGTTAGTTAGTTAGTTGGTTGGTTAGTTAGTTAGTTAGTTAGTTAGTAAGTTACTTAGTTGGTTGGTTAGTAAGTTAGTTAGTTACTTAGTTGGTTGGTTAGTTAGTTAGTTAGTTAGTTGGTTAGTTAGCTAGTTAGTTAGTTGGTTGATAAGTTAGTTAGTTAGTTAGTTAGTTAGTTACTTAGTTGGTTGGTTAGTTAGTTAGTTTGTTAGTTTGTTAGTTAGTTGGTTATTTAGTTAGTTAGTTAGTTAGCTAGTTAGTTGGTTGGTTGGTTAGTTAGTTAGTTAGTTAGTTAGTTAGCTAGTTAGTTGCTTAATTGGTTAGTTAGTTAGTTGGTTAGTTAGCTGGTTAGTTAGATACTTAGTTGGTTGGTTAGTTAGTTAGTTAGTTACTTAGTTGGTTGGTTAGTTAGTTTGTTAGTTTGTTAGTTAGTTGGTTAGTTAGTTAGTTAGTTACTTAGTTGGTTGGTTAGTTAGTTAGTTTGTTAGTTTGTTAGTTAGTTGGTTAGTTAGTTAGTTAGTTAGTTAGCTAGTTAGTTGGTTGGTTGGTTAGTTAGTTAGTTAGTTAGTTAGCTAGTTAGTTGCTTAATTGGTTAGTTAGTTAGTTGGTTAGTTAGCTAGTTAGTTAGATACTTAGTTGGTTGGTTAGTTAGTTAGTTTGTTAGTTAGTTAGTTGGTTGGTTAGTTAGTTTGTTAGTTTGTTAGTTAGTTGGTTAGTTAGTTAGTTAGTTAGTTAGCTAGTTAGTTGGTTGGTTGGTTAGTTAGTTAGTTAGTTAGTTAGTTAGTTAGCTAGTTAGTTGCTTAATTGGTTAGTTAGTTAGTTGGTTAGTTAGCTAGTTAGTTAGATACTTAGTTGGTTGGTTAGTTAGTTAGTTTGTTAGTTAGTTAATTGGTTGGTTAGTTAGTTAGTTAGTTACTTAGTTGGTTGGTTAGTTAGTTATTTAGTTACTTAGTTGGTTGGTTAGTTAGTTAGTTAGTTGGTTGGTTAGCTAGTTAGTTGCTTAATTGGTTAGTTAGTTAGTTGGTTAGTTAGCTAGTTAGTTAGATACTTAGTTGGTTGGTTAGTTAGTTAGTTTGTTAGTTATTTAGTTGGTTGATTAATTAGTTAGTTAGTTAGTTAGTTAGTTACTTAGTTGGTTGGTTAGTTAGTTAGTTAGTTACTTAGTTGGTTGGTTAGTTAGTTAGTTAGTTAGTTGGTTAGTTAGCTAGTTAGTTAGTTGGTTGGTTAGTTAGTTAGTTAGTTAGTTAGTAAGTTACTTAGTTGGTTGGTTAGTTAGTTAGTTAGTTACTTAGTTGGTTGGTTAGTTAGTTAGTTAGTTAGTTGGTTAGTTAGCTAGTTAGTTAGTTGGTTGATTAGTTAGTTAGTTAGTTATTTAGTTAGTTAGTTACTTAGTTGGTTGGTTAGTTAGTTAGTTTGTTAGTTTGTTAGTTAGTTGGTTATTTAGTTAGTTAGTTAGTTAGCTAGTTAGTTGGTTGGTTGGTTAGTTAGTTAGTTAGTTAGTTAGTTGGTTAGTTAGCTAGTTAGTTAGATACTTAGTTGGTTGGTTAGTTAGTTAGTTTGTTAGTTATTTAGTTGGTTGATTAGTTAGTTAGTTAGTTAGTTAGTTAGTTAGTTAGTTACTTAGTTGGTTGGTTAGTTAGTTAGTTAGTTACTTATTTGGTTGGTTTGTTGGTTAGTTAGTTAGTTAGTTACTTAGTTGGTTGTTTAGTTAGTTAGTTTGTTAGTTTCTTAGTTAGTTGGTTAGTTAGTTAGTTAGTTAGTTAGTTAGTTAGCTAGTTAGTTGCTTAATTGGTTAGTTAGTTAGTTGGTTAGTTAGCTAGTTAGTTAGATACTTAGTTGGTTGGTTAGTTAGTTAGTTTGTTAGTTAGTTAGTTGGTTGGTTAGTTAGTTTGTTAGTTTGTTAGTTAGTTGGTTAGTTAGTTAGTTAGTTAGTTAGCTAGTTAGTTGGTTGGTTGGTTAGTTAGTTAGTTAGTTAGTTAGTTAGTTAGCTAGTTAGTTGCTTAATTGGTTAGTTAGTTAGTTGGTTAGTTAGCTAGTTAGTTAGATACTTAGTTGGTTGGTTAGTTAGTTAGTTTGTTAGTTAGTTAGTTGGTTGGTTAGTTAGTTAGTTAGTTACTTAGTTGGTTGGTTTGTTAGTTATTTAGTTACTTAGTTGGTTGGTTTGTTAGTTAGTTAGTTGGTTGGTTAGCTAGTTAGTTGCTTAATTGGTTAGTTAGTTAGTTGGTTAGTTAGCTAGTTAGTTAGATACTTAGTTGGTTGGTTAGTTAGTTAGTTTGTTAGTTATTTAGTTGGTTGATTAGTTAGTTAGTTAGTTAGTTAGTTAGTTACTTAGTTGGTTGGTTAGTTAGTTAGTTAGTTACTTATATGGTTGGTTTGTTGGTTAGTTAGTTAGTTAGTTAGTTACTTAGTTGGTTGTTTAGTTAGTTAGTTTGTTAGTTTCTTAGTTAGTTGGTTAGTTAGTTAGTTAGTTAGTTAGCTAGTTAGTTAGTTGGTTGGTTAGTTCGTTAGTTAGTTAGTTAGCTAGTTAGTTGCTTAATTGGTTAGTTAGTTAGTTGGTTAGTTAGCTAGTTAGTTAGATACTTAATTGGTTGGTTAGTTAGTTAGTTTGTTAGTTATTTAGTTGGTTGATTAGTTAGTTAGTTAGTTAGTTAGTTAGTTAGTAAGTTACTTAGTTGGTTGGTTAGTTAGTTAGTTAGATACTTAGTTGGTTGGTTAGTTAGTTAGCTAGTTAGTTAGATACTTATTTGGTTGGTTAGTTAGTTAGTTAGTTGGTTAGTTAGTTAGTTAGTTAGTTAGTTAGTTACTTAGTTGGTTAGTTAGTTAGTTAGTTAGTTAGTTAATCCATGTATGACACTATTTTCATCACATAAAATACATGTCATCGAATATGGTATCGTGGAATTTTTATACTTAGACGCGGGCGCATAGAGTCTTTCGAAATAACTACTTCTTTTTCTTCTACCTGAGGAGATGCAAGGTGAAAACTGTGGGTTCTGCAGTAGGTTCTCATAGTTTGACAAAATCCTATTAGCAAATTTGTTGCCTATCAATCACGATGTCAACGACATGACCCAAAGTGAGACCACTTGCCCTACTGACAGTCTTTAGAGTTCTATGAAGTATGACATAGTCTTTTTTAAGCCATTCGGGAAAGAATAAGGGTGAACAGTAAAGAAGAATAGGTAAAATACACGAGTTGATAAACTGTAAGAGGAGGGGTTAAGTTATGCCCGAGTGACTTAACCTCTTATTGTAAAAGAACATACGGAATATTTTACCGGAAATCGCTAAGATTTGGGAAGACCAGGATAGATGAGAAGAAAGAATTAGTTCAAGATACTTAACATCTGAGTTGATTTCTATATCACAAACATCAATTTTACGATAGTCATGGGAATTAACAGCTTCATTTAACCTTCTTCTATCGGAAACTGAAATTAACAGTCTGACACTGGGGTACGCTACAAAGCTCGTTGTTAGGAACTAGTAAATCAGCCGGTTGAAAACATTTTAAATAATTGAGAGAGTAAATAATACGATTTAGACACATAACTGAATGATTAAAACAAAATAAATCCGAGAAATCAGATTCAGTATATATGACGGAAGATCTTTAGTAGCCCAAGGTTTAACTAAGCAGCGTTACTACCGGATGAAGTTGCTTGAAGTTCTGATAAGAAGTCGTGAAATGTAGGGTCAACAAACTCGAATGTAAGGAAAAATATATGCTGATGAAATCTGCTGAGTGTAGTGCTATAATATCGCGACTGACTGACATTTTATTTCTAGAACTTTTCGACGCCAAAGGCTGACACTGATCCCGAAATATATAATGTGAGTTTTGGATAGGCTAAATGTTGTTCTTATGTAGCTTAATAATATATGTGTAAAACGTGCGCACTGTGGAAGTAAGTATTTCCATACTGGTTTGTTTATAAGATATATCACACAGTGAAACAGTATTATTTACTGGATGACGTTACAAACACAATTCATTATTGTTCATAATCATATCAGTAATAATCACAAGACTTCGAAACTTGAGTTTTATAGTTTTCTTTGTTGCCTCCTATTTGATGATGGTGATGCTCAGGACAACACCAACAATGAGGAATCTTAATCATCAGTAGTACTTCCATACAAGGAAGGAACCTCAGAAACCACCTTACTCAGAATTCTTAACAATGCAGGAATAAGGGAAGTGGCTGGCATTCAAACCACCCACTAGCTCATTTAAATTTTTCGGATTCTGCCAGTGGGGCCAATTAAATAAAACAATTTAGTTTATCCAATACCCTACCTGCGATGATTGTCAGGTCAAATACATACGTCAAAGTAGTAGAACGGGGTCAGTCAATCAGACTAGCTGAGCACAAAAACCTAGCAAAATCTAGATTAGTTGACCCGAATATGATAAGAAACCTAGAGAATAGTTCACCTACAGCACTACAACACATGCAATTACACATAACCACACATTAGGATGGGATGGGATAAGATGACAGTTTTAAAATCTAGTGTCACAAGGCGGATGGAGAAATTGATAACAGTAGCTTTGTTTATCGAATCAACTGAAAATACGTGCCTGCAATAGGAATGATTTGACACCTGTCCACCCGGACATCTGGAAAATTCTACTACCCATACGACAAATAGGAGAGAACAAAGAAAAGTATAAAATTCAAGTTTCGAAGTCGTGTGATTATAATTGATTGGTATGATTATGAACAGCAATAAACTGTGTTCGAAACGTCATTCAGTAAATAATACTGTTTCACTCCGTGTGTGATACATCTAATAAACAAACTAATATGTAATTACTTTAGCTGACGTTGCGTGAGTACAACTGTGAGTTGGGTGGTAAAATTCGCCTACTATTGTAGCATCGTGGTGTCATTACTCAACACATTTTCCATTATGGGTAAATTTTTATTTTGATAGAGTCTCACAGTGTTATACAGTAATGTACTGATGACGTTTCGAGCACAATTTATTGCTCATAATCATATCATCAGTAAATATTACTGTATAACACTGTGAGACTCTATCAAAATAAAAATTTACCCATAATGGAATTACACTCTACCACAGTGCCCAAGTTTTACTCTTATATCAATCAACACATTTTCATCTCCTAAAACGGAGTTCTTAATGACTTATTACTTTTCAAGTATTGGTTTTGTAGGGATTTTGTTTGTTTGCATGGAGGATTTCATCATGAGCTAACATCTGTTAGAGAACCAATGGAAAACCACCACCTGGGAGTACTTGACAGCTGTTTCGCCCTAATTTGGGGCTCTTCATCAGTATGCACACACCACCAGAGTTCGAACCCAGGACCTTCTGGTCACAAGGCGAGCTCGTAGACCATTGAGCCACGAGGACCCGATCCAATGGTCCTTGAATTCTAACTTCTGCCAATGCACGACATAGCGCGACCATTTCGCAATGTCTTCTTCGATGAGTTACTGCCTCATCTTCAACTTGCTGTACCCTACTTTTTACTTATCATGAAGATGCTAGAGGTGAGAATGAGACGTTACTCACAGATAACATCTGTGGCCCAGATGCTAATTTCTTGTAAGCATTCATTTTCTCAGCTAACGAGTGTTGTTGTCATTTTCAAATAAAAACAACCGGTGTTCAACGCAGATTCACGGAGAATGTTTCTCTTTTTCCAGACCGAATTTATTTACCCAGAGTGATTTCAGTTGAATAACAATTATAAAAACCTAAAAATTCCCATTAGATAATATAAACAAAAAAGGGAATTGTGAGAAAGTCTGTTTTCAATAACTTCACACTCAGTCTCCACAGCAATAAATCCAGCTGTAAACACTGTCTAGTAACAGCCATAATAGGAGAAACTTTAGCTTACTGAGTAGTATCAAACGAAAATAAATTTGAAGGTGGAATGTTGACCAGTTAGTTTATGTAGTGGTTTAAAGTTATGCAAAGTGTACAGACAGTGAAAATATGGGAGAGGCTAATTCATCAACTTTTGTGAAATTGATATAAGAATAAAACTTGGGTAAATTCTATTTTGATGAAGTCTCATAGCACAAACTATTGCTCATAATCATATCACCTTGATATGATTATGAGCAATAAATTGTGCTCGAAACGTCATCAGTTAATATTACTGTAGAACACTATGAGACTTTCAAATGAACTGTCGTCAAGATTTGACCGAATAGTTCTAAAATATTTGGGCGCCGAGTGAGAAGTAGACATTTGTAAAAAAATTATATTTGTAATATCTCAGCGATATTGAAATGAGTAATTCCAACGTTTCGTTCGGCAATCTGGTCCGAACTTCTTCAGGGAAATTAATCAAAATTAACATAACAGAGGTTTTATATATAAAAGGCACATCTTTTGTTTTTTAAAAACTTTGTCCAATCATGATTCATAAACACAAGTATTAACAAGTATAATAAACAAAATTGTATGAGCTGTGATCAAAATTTGACCTCGGACTTACAAATATTGGTCTGCCTTTGTTAAACACTTTAAACAGAGTGTGCATGCGTGTGTGTGTAAACAATTGTAAAATATTTCTTAACATCTCCATAAGAAGATATAGACAGTCAGGAATTTGACCGAGTATTATTAATTAGTGATACATATCCATTTTTATTTATTAATAAGGATTTCCTATGCATCAGCTAACATCAAACCTTCATGTCCGTTCAAAATGCTAGTATCTAGAATTTTATGATTAGACGTATTTTCAAAATTATGGTGTCTAGGATTAGAGGCAGACCAATATTTGTAAGTCCGAGGTCAAATTTTGATCACAGCTCATACAATTTTGTTTATTATACTTGTTAATACTTGTGTTTATGAATCATGATTGGACAAAGTTTTTAAAAAACAAAAGATGTGCCTTTTATATATAAAACCTCTGTTATGTTAATTTTGATTAATTTCCCTGAAGAAGTTCGGACCAGATTGCCGAACGAAACGTTGGAATTACTCATTTCAATATCGCTGAGATATTACAAATATAATTTTTTACAAATTTCTATGAGACTTTATCAAAATAAAATTTACCCATAATGAAACTTTTGTGAAAGCTTTAAATTCCACATTTTGAGGTGTTAAGTAGATATTAGTGAGAGATAATACAGTTCCAATAAACAAATAATATAAGAATTTGATTCGTGAATAATCCTCATCCAGACATTGATGAAATCAAAACATGTCGTTCAGCGAAGAGTCTCTTTTTGGCGATTCTATTCACTTAGCTGCACAGCCACAACCTGCCGAAAGTAAGACGGTTTCGTCTCCTTTGTATTTTTGAAGTCCCAGTCATTCAGTTGGAAAAGCCAGAGTTATGTATACAAAATAAAATCATACAACCACTTCTACTATCATGGTAACAACAGTGTGACTCCTACTGACTTGATATTTATGTGCTTGTTTCTGTTTTCTTCTAACTCCCCATAATATTTGCAATAATTTCATATTTTCCTTTTTTTCTATGAGCATTCTAAGCACAACTCGTTAAGTAAACTATTCATCTTATTACATAACTGTATCACTCCGATTCAACTTCTTTTATGTGTTAAGGAATATGTTTTTCGACAACACATCCATCTTGAAGCTATTCACATACGAAATAAGATTCATATTTGGACAGTGAGTTCTCAAATATTCGTTATAATGTCACTGGAAAACAAGGAGTTTGATGCCTAATGTGGTAGCCGCAGAACCTGGAGATGTATATGATCAATTTCTGAAGGATTTGCAGGCGCCCACTTCCGCAGAGCTGCAAATTTAGACAAAACAATTGTCCAGTCTTGATTGAAATTTAATACATTTCCATATACCCTTAATTTGAATAAAATCAAAGGCAGCCTACACATTAATCACAGTGAATACAAAAGAACCAGCATAATAACTTAATGTATTTTAGGACAGATGTGCATGTATTCACCAGATGTATGCAATGAATACAAATCATTTGGTTATGATTCTGTCCAATTTCATGTTAACATCTGGTCGAATGAATCTGTGTGGCGTGGCACAGAAAGCAGGTAAAATAAATTAAACAATCAATAAAAAGGCACCATATAGGTTTATAAATTTCAATGTTACACCCATCTGTTAAGATGCGTTTATTAATTTATCAAGTAGAGTTTTACATACCTGAAACAGCTTTCTTTTCATGACTGAAATTCATCATTACGTTTTAAAATGTGTTTTACTGTACCTCATTTTTCGCCATATAAAATTTCCCATCGAGAATGTTTAGGTTGTGTTATTGTTGTCGCCTATGTAAACGGTTTTTTAACACAAATGTTCTTTTATATGGGTCAGAAACCTCCATTGTGCACACGTCACGAAAAGCATTTCCAACAGGTAACTGCAGAGTTTTAACAACAAAACAGCTGCCTTTACTGGTCGCATATTGAAAATTAAACGGCTGGCTGGCTAGAAAGAATTAGCAACAGGAAACTTCGGGAACAAATTTACAAAAGTAGCTTAAAGATCCCCATTCAGTCGTATAAAAAAGAGAAGACTATCAGCGAAGAAACTCTTTTCAGCGGCGAATTCATTCACATAGCTGTACAATCGCATTTATATACAACTATCGATGTGTGTGTACACAAGGTTTGTGAAGTTTAGATAATTAATTAGGTAATGCAAGAATGATCTAATACAGAAACAAGGTTAATTAGACAACAGCTAAACCAAGACTGAGTTAGTAAGTTAGATGACGTAATATAATTGACAAAAATGTTTCAACTTAGGTCAGGGTAGCAACAGAGGTAATTACAGATAGAGACTAAGTAGAGGTAGGGTAGAGAATAATGCGATTTAAATTAGGACTAAAATCAAAAAAGAGCCTGATGCTCAAGAAATAATCCATAGAAAATGAAGGTGGATTGGACACACGCTGAGGAAACCGTCAAATTTCATTGCACTCAGTGCAGGCCATCACTTGAGTGGAAACCGAATGGGAAACGAAGAGCCAAGCATAGGTGAGAGGGTGATAAAAAGGAGATGAGAGATTATGGGCACCTGTACATCCAGCTAGAGAAGATGGCAGAAGATAAAAAAGATTGGAAACACGCTGTTAAATCCCTATGTTACACTCGGAACCCAAGGGAACAATTAAAACAATTAAAGAACGTTAGCGATAAAGGACAAATAAGTAGAGAAGAGAAGTTTATTTTGAAGGTGCATAGGCGTTTTAATTGCTTACAGGATTGCATCATGAACCGACATCGGTTAGTGAACCATTGGAGTCCCTGGTAGTACCGGATAGCTGTTTCATCCTAGTTTGGGGCTCTTCATCAGTACGCACCCATCGGGGTTCAAACCCAGTCGATGGTAAAGATGAATCCTCTTATCTCATTAATAAATAAAATTACCTGAACATTATCTTAGGTATAGTACGGATCTTCCAAATGTATATGAAGACGAAATCAGGCTGATGAATATAAAATAAGCAATAAATGCTAAGGAAGCAGGATTTAATGGAAAGATCAATGAACATATAGAAATAGGCCCCAGTAACTACCATTCAAACCGTTTCAAAAAAACCTGTGTCTATAGGACTGACATTTAATGGATATGATTTACAAGAAGTAGTTAAATGAAGACTTGATAAGGTTATCAGGAGGACTTGCTATGCTGCAAAACTTGTACTCCATAACACCACCTAGCGAGTATTTCAACAATCTGGTAAAGAAAGGTCGCCAATTCTCGATAGCTCCAACTGAGTAAATCAGTTTGAGTGTGTTTGTGGGAGGAAGTAAATACATGGGTCGTATGGAAAGGCGATTATCTACTCGTATTATGAAGTATTTGCAAAAGTGGTTGAAAAAAGCTAAAGTCAAAATGACAAAACATTCAATAGCAAAGCACCTTGTGGACTACAGACATGATATTGACGCTTCCATATCATTCACCGTTGTCAGCAGACAACGCAACGGAAACGTGCGAGCATTTGTGGAGGCTTGTACAATTAGAGTTTCTAAACCCTATCCCTATGCACAAGAGGAAATGATAGTCACTCTGGATCTATCATGATAATATCCTTTGCATAGTATCTATTATTATAATTAATATTTCTTTCAATCTCTAATTATTATTCTCGACTCATTTAAAACTATCTTTTGTCAGTATTATTATCCTAACTCGTCCTAACATTATTATTATTATTATTAATGGGATCAATATTATTCAGTTTGTAATTCTCAATATAATTGTTTACTTAATTCGTGTAACTGAATCGTAATCCATCATTATCGTAATTTTAATCTCTCATACTTCCTTACCCTTATCTTTCTGAACATGATATGAAAATCATTCACACCTGTTGTTTTGCATGTTTGATTCAAGGCAGTTTATTTACCTATCAGTCATATATCCCCCAATGTATATATATATATATATCACTGTATGGAGAGTGTTCAGTAGCGGAAGGATTCTACAGAAACTTGATGAATTCATTGTATCTTACTTTATTAATAATATTTATTGCTTATTTTGACCTCGTTTCACGAAATAAACATCCCCATTTTTTTCAGCTAGATATAATCGACACAGAACTTCTCTATGTTTCAGTGTTGCTACTTCTTGGCATAATAGGAAGGTGAAAAAGAAAAAAAGACTTATGAAATTAATGGTTGTCTATAAAATAATGAAGAAAATACACCCTGTAGTTTTCCACTCGCAGAAAATCCATCAAGTGACATCACACGCCAGGCCATTGCTCTAGTGGAGCCCGAATGGGAAGCCTTGAGTTGGTCGTCAGTGAGAGGGTGGGGTGGCATGGAGGAGGTGGTGGTGCGAAGAGGAGATGAGAGCATGCGGGCAAACGTGGCATCCGGTGAAAACACTGGCGGAAAACAGAACGCAATGGAGATGCGCGTCTGAAGCCCTATTTTTCTCTAAGAACTAAAGGAAATAATAATTTAATAATAAATAGTTATCCACAAATTATCATCATCATTATCATGAATTCAACAGACCAATACTAAATTTTTTCTCCAAAATGTTACGCAAATTCTTTCTGCAAAACACACGAAGTTGACACACTTTTTGATTAGTGCGC
Organism: Trichobilharzia szidati; assembly: GCA_944472155.2. Classification (NCBI taxonomy): domain Eukaryota; kingdom Metazoa; phylum Platyhelminthes; class Trematoda; order Strigeidida; family Schistosomatidae; genus Trichobilharzia; species Trichobilharzia szidati. Next base: position 138,025,774 of record OX235274.1, on the reverse strand, counting down.
AACATTGGCTTAGTTACATACAACCCTCATTTCTCTGGCCAGGAACTTGTAGAAATTAGTGTAAGTCGCTTACCTTCGAACACTGAATCTATGGGTACAATCTTGTTGACTATTTATACCTATAACTAACTGTTTGGCACTTCGTGACTGTTTAACACTAACTAATATCTATAAATTTATGTATAACTTTATACTATCGGATTTACATGCCCAAGTTTACCAAAGTCAATGCGTCCATGGTGATATTACTCCTACAGTTTTTGTTATTGTTGTCACTGCCTTTCCTGGTGTAATTTTTGTTGTTTTTGTTGTTGTTCTGACTGCTTTATTCCTTATTTCCCTGGTTCTAAAGGGAGGAACCGAAAATGTCGCTCCTCTGTAACTTACATCTCTATGTGACAACTTCCTCCTTGGGCGTGAGACTAGCAACCCCATCCTACAAACAAAGCTGCTACAGAAACTTCGGTAAGATGAGTCTCCTTGCGACGAAATAAAAAGTCTGTGTGGGGACATGGAACTTCCACACCATGTATGAGACTGGCAAAGCTACCCAGGTTGCAAATGAGATCAAGAGATAAGGTATTCAAGTAGTGGGAATATGTAAAAGCAGATGGAATGGGGGTGGACTCAAAAAATTGTCAACAGGAGAGACAGTGATCTACTCCAGTCACCCAGAAGACAACCACCAGCACACTGAGGATGTGGCTGCCATTGCAAATCACAGTTAAGAATAAAACATTCGTTTCAGATGCAGAATGTATAATTTGCGCAACACATTTCAGACATTCTTTTAATGCACGTTTCTCTGCAATCTGCTATTTAGGCACTATTATTCAATACTAATACAAATGTACTTGTCAGATATATTTATATAAAAGTTGACAGAGTATAAAGGGTGGAAATGTGTTTAAGCGCCTTGGTTTTTGAGGCTGGGTTACCAAAGTGGGTTCAAAGTAATAACAAATCATTTTTAAATATTGAAAAGATTATTGTTATTGACAAAATCAGTGTTTTTTAAACATTTCAGACCATAGATGTTACGAATTTCCTGGAAGAATTTGAGTGCCAAGTCAAACTGAATCATTGTAAATTATTCGAAATGATTCCAGCATGTTAGGAAAAAATCAAAACAAGATTCTTTTTTCTGAACGTTTCGCTGCGTTAGCCAAGGCTTCTTCAGCAGAATTATTCAGATCTTCTTAAACACGCTGAGATTATTTTAAGTAACATCGAATCATTGACATGAGAATTCCAAAGGTTATTTGCAAATAGATAGTTAACAGAATATAGTCCAAAATATATGGATACGTTTTCTACAGTTGGTTTTTAAGGATTAGATTTGTTTCTACGAGTTGATCACGAATTGATATCAATTAGAGAACCATTAAAAACCAGCACTGAGTAACGGACAGCTGTTTCATCCCACTAGTTTGGGAATCATCGGCAGTACGCACCTACCCCAGAGGGTTCGAACCCAAAACCTTCCGGTGACAAGTAAGCAAGCAAGCTCATATACCATTCAGCCACTGGGACCCGATCCAACGGCCAGCCCATGAATTCTAACTTCTACCAATTCGTGATTTAGCGCGACTACCAACCAATGTCATCGGTGGGACATCTATCCTCACACTTGACTTGATGAACCTCACTAGCCACTACTTCTCACTGTGTGGTAATATGCATAATTGCAACACTAAATTGAACACCAATATTACAAAGTAAATGATTATGAATAACAGCAAATATAGTAATGAATTCTCATGAGTCATGTTCATACTGAATTCTATTCATATTGAATATAAAATTCGAATGTGTGAATGATAATGTCAAGGTCGGGGGGAGAAACATTTGGGGGAGAAGGTTGTGTGCGTTGGGTGTTTCTGAGTGTCAGCGTGTAAGTTAATGACTACGTTTAAATAACAAAACAAAAGGTTAGTTAATTTAATTGTAGTGACGAGGGGTAGGAGGAATTTATATGTACAGGATGGAGGGCCATATCAAAGAAGGACGATTTAATAAGGTATTTATGAATTCGAAGATTCGACGATAGTCCAGAGCAGTAATAGTGGTCGGACTTGCTACTTCTGCACACAGAGCACTGGTTGTCTTAGGCGAATCGCGATAGCCTCTGCTGTTTGAAGTATGTGGTACATGGATGCTTTTGGCAATCTGTTTGGTACCTGATAAATAATAGAGAAGGATTCTTCAATGCTGGCCATCTCTGTGGCCAGTTTGGACCAGGTTATCTAATATCGAACTGCTGATGGCTTTTACCACACCCTTATTTAACCAAACTAGTGGGTGTTCCCCGGTGAGCATGAAAAATCAAGTTGATAGAGCAACAGCCTATATGATTCGCTCCACAAGCGCAGCTGAGTTGGAAGATACAAGAGGGGGTAGTCTTGTGGTGATTTCTGAGATGTCCTTTATATATGATAGAGTGATTTTCTTTGTGCTTTCCTTGGGGGCCTTTGATTTGGTAGGTTGGCTTGGGGTATATATCTTTTAATGACATTTAAAACCAGGCTAGCCAACATTAGAAAACAACAACTAGACAATGCACCTGTTGACTGCGTAGTCAACCTATCAAAACAACCACTATCAAAAATGGAACAACACCTACTACAAAAAGGATTAAGCCACAACACTACAAACGCTTCAAAAACTGATTTCTTCGCTGCCCTTGAATCATTACTCAAGTCATCAAACTTGAACAAGGTGACGCAGGAAGAGATACGCCAAACAATCGTACCAATGGTCAAACTGAAAAAACGACACACACAACCCAACTCTCAAAAACTAAAGGCCCACAAAAAGCTGAAAAAATAGGCAGGAAATCGTCATTCTACCAGCTGACAGAGGAAGAACAATAGTAGTCATGGAGAGAGAAGAATACACCAAGAATGCTGAAGAATTACTCAACGACGAGGATTTATATCAACAACTCCCAACAAATCCCATACAAGCACTAGACAGCCTTATTGAATGAACCTTCAACAAGCTCACGAAAACTGTCCAGATCACGAAACAAGACCTGGTATTTGGGCAATGAAAGTTTCGCAAATTAACTATCCAGCTCAGAGAATACAGTCACATCAAAAGAATAATACTGTGTCGGGGAGAAATTATCCTTACTGAGCTTCCACTGAAGGCATTTTCTATTCCGGGTCCCTTTTTCCCAAACTCAGAAACATTTCCATTAGCTGTACATAAGATCAGAGGTCAAAATTCTATTGACCTCATCAAACACTGCATCATTTATCTTCTCAAAATCACTTCAAAACGTAACAACAAAGGTTGGCCCTTGTGCACTACTGGCTAAGTGGGTAACTCTTTAGCGTTTGAAAAGATAACTACTGTGTTGTTATGGGAGTACTCAACGCTGTTTCATCCTAGTTTGGGACTCTTCTGCTGTGTGCATCCACCAGAGGCGGTTCGGACCCAGGACCTTCTGGTTACAAGGCACGCTAGCTCGTAAATCATTAGGCCACTGGGACCTGATCCATCGGCAAGCCCATGAAACCTAACTGCTACTGATTCATGACAAGACGAAACAGCTATCCATTACTCCTAGGTTTTCCAATGGTTCTGTAAATGATATCAGCTCCTGATGAAATCCTCCAACCATTTTACCTGTATCACGTTTACTTACTTTTGAGACGAAAGAATTAAGAGATGTTGGCGATGGTACTTAGATGCGTAGAATTCCGGCATGAATGGTCAAACTTTAGTCAAATAACCTAAGTGACTGTTTTCAGCTCAGTAAAAATCCGCTAAGCATCAGGTTTAATGAGGTTGTCACTGCAGTTGACATAGTAGAGTCCAGGTTGACACCGAAGAACACCACTAACTAACATACTATTATTCTGATTGGACACCAGATTGCAACCGGTGTCGTGAGAGCCACCTAGCGTGTTAGTCATAATACAAACTTGTCTGATAGGAATCATTCTGCACCATTAGAATGACTAGACATATGATATTAGCTATTAGCTAATGTATAATGGAAGTATCCGTTAGAGTCCAACAGGCGATCAATTTCAAGCCCGAATAGCTCAGTGGTGGCGACTTTTCTGACTTCAGCACTGGGTGACACGAGTCCGAATCTCAGAATGAACATGAGTTCCTTCAACAATGCGGGGAAGACTTGCTAATAAGTGTTCATAAGTATGAAACCTAGGCACAGAGGTTCCTGCCGACTACCCTCAGCCATCTCACAACAATACTGTTACTCATAAGCCCTTTAGCTTTCTTTCATTCACCTGGTTTGTTTATGACTGTTATAGAATGAATAAGATGTGAATAGATGCTTATCTTTCTTCAATGCATTTAAACAAATTTGAATTCATTGTAAAGTCTTATTAAATCTATAGTTTCACTATTAGAAGTAAACAGTAGTTTGAAATACTGTCTAAATGAATTGACTCTAAAAAAAACTGCTTCATTTGCAAAAGTGACATGTTAGAAAGTGGGATATTATATGCTGATTATTTTTTGTCCTTACAACTTCTTGTTAGCCTCCACTAACCTTCATTTCCACTAGCCAAAATAGAAGACTACACACAGTGTAGTCTTCTATTTTGGGTTAGTGTTGACAGAATGCTGGATTCTTTATGTGTGCTGTCATTCAATAAAATGCTTCATAAATGATTCCAGAATAACTTTGGAAAGGTAACCTGCTGATTACCATTGACTAAATTAATACATCTGGTTCAGAGGTTTAGCGTTTAGCTACTCCAGACCTTTATCAGCAGTTGCCTTCACTCCATACAGAGGATCAGACAGCAGGCGAGAAAGGGCAAATAGCTAAGAGACTTTGACAAGAACACAAACAAACCAACAACTTATCATTCATAGAGTATGCATAAAGAATTGAGGATCGAATAGACATAACCTGAGGAGACCATTATGGATAAAATTTATTTTGATACAGTAATATCTACTGATGACGTTTCGAGCACAATTTATCACTGCTCATATTCATCATATAAAGGCGCTCACTCACACAACTTTCTAACTTCATTTATATAATTCCATCATTTTTCATCGCTTGATTTGATAATTAGTAGTATTATTTTCCATATTTCCGGTATGAGTGATGAGTCATTCCTATTGCATGTGTTTTGTTGGGTGTAGATTCGATGAACAGGGATTCAGTAATCAACCTCTATCTCTCCCTACCTATATTACTTTTTAGAATTTTAACCCTCTCCCACCCTAATATGTGGTTGTTTGTTGATGCATGCAGTGCGGTCGTTGAGCTTTTTTCTAAATTACTTATCTTCTCAGGGTCAACCATTCTTTCCTTAGCTAAATTCTTATGTTCCGACAATCTGACTACCCCCGACCTACTAGTATGACCTATGTAGCTGACTTAACTCACAGTCATCACAAGGTGTTTTGTAAATTATATTATTTTGTCTAATTGAGTCAAAAAAACGGAGTCCTTTAATATACAGAGCTTGTCCCTGAGTGAGTTTGTATGTAGGTTTCAATGCCACTAATTCCTTCTTTATTACGAATCCCACGTAGCGTCTCAGATGCCTACTCCTTATATGGTATAACAGCAGATGTCTGACATTTTCTCTTGTTTATGTTACTATTATTATTTTCTGATCTTCTTAATGAATTTTATGGGATAGTTATTTGACACCAACGCTTCTTCTTCTCTCTGTTTCATTTCATCATTTAGGTTCGTTAGACACTTAACTAAGCCTGCCTTTACGGACAATGGATGAGACGAATTAAAGTCTAAATATCTATTAGACTATGTTGGCTTTTTATAAACGCTAGTGTGCAGTTTACCTTCTTCTATTCGTTTTATCTTACAGTCTAACATAACTAATTCTCTCCTGAGGAGACCACTTAGTAATATCATATGCCAGGCCATCGACTGAAACCCGAATGGGAAACGATGATTCAGGTTTACAAGACGGTCAAATGGAAGCGATCGTGTGAGAAGAATATGAAAGATTATGAGGAATCATGGAGCTAACTTATAAGGACTGCAGACAACAGAATGATATCAAATGCTTTAACTTTTATTGAATTGAGCACACGCTAAGGAGACCGTCGGTCGACTGGAATCTGAGTGGGAAACGACGAGTTGGGTCTTGCTTTCAGGTTGGTGTGGAGGAGATTGTGTGGCGAGGATGAGATGAAAGATAACGGACAACTGTGGGCTCAGTTAAAGAGGACAGCGCCAACAGTAAAGAATAGACACCGAAATCAGTCGGCCTTGAATCTACCAACAAGACGGTTAGGCATTACACATGGATGGTGTTCATAATCTTCCTTGTAAGTTACAGTGAGACGTTTTAATACCAATAATACAACGACTAGTCCTTCTAGTCACTACCACTCGTAAACTCGAGTGGAAGGGTTATTCGCAACTCTCATCATTGGACTATATTCATCATAAAATCAGTCATACTTCTGAATTAGTAGATCCTATAAGTGGAACTCATATAAATTCTATTGAAGGATTCTGGGTGAATCTTAAAAAACTTATAATAATAGTGAATGGTTCTCGAAATGATATGATATACAGCCACTTAGATCTTTTGCATCCACATTGGTTTCATATGTCTACAGATACTCCTGTGAGAAGCTGGGACCAGTTTTTACAGCTTCTTAGAGATATACATAACCTGTATAATTCAGTTTTATTAAATATTTTCAATAGTCGGTTTGAAAGGATTATGTTTGTTTTTGCGAGTTTTCATTACATGTCTTTTAGATGCACTCTTTTTAAAACAATTGTCGCTTTTCACCTAGATTCAAAGTCATTCGACTTCGGTGTCTATTCTCTACTGTTGCCAGGAGGGCGGTTATATAACATAGTTTTGTTTCTACGAGTTGATCTCAGATTGATATCAATTAGATAACCACTGAAAACCACCAGGGAGTACTGGACACTTATTTCGTCTTAGTTTGGGAATCATCGGCAGTATACACCCACCACAGGCTGTTGGAACCCAAGACCTTCTAATTATAAGGCAAGCTCGTATACCGTTCAGCCACTGGGACCCGATTCAATGTCCAGCCCATGAATTCTCACTTCTACAAATTCGTGATTTTGCGCGACTCCAACACTTAGTTTTGCCTAATTTTCAATACAACCTTAAAATAACTATTTTAGGCAGTTATCGTGAACTGGCATGAGTGCTTTGTTTTTCCCTCTGTTTTGATTACTATTGGCTGTTAATACTTTTAATACATTACTGAATTATTGCATTTTCAAGGTCATTCTAACTGTCTAACATTTCGACTTTTGCTTGAGACAGTAAAATCTCTCTCATTGACATCTAGTCTTTTTCTTTGTCTTTGAGCGCAGGTGGTGTTATTGTTGCTGTTGTTGTTAACGTGCGATTAGGACAGAATGGCCAGCGCATTAACTTAGTGTTCGCTCATAGCCTAGTAGGTCATAGTTCCGGTCATAACAACAGCAGAAAATAGAACAAAGTGGAAACATGCTGTTGAAGGTTCATGTTCCACTCGCAAACCAAGAGTAAAATAATCATCATTATTATTATTGTTTTAATTTCCTAGAAAGATAAAACATTGCACTGTGTAAGACAAAACAAATTTTGAATCATTTAGAAAAGAAAATGTATATGAAAATATGCAAACTGGACTATGCGCGTATTCTTGCTGTATGCACGAAACACTAAATTAGTAGGGATAAAGGTTTATATGGGAAAAAGTAAAGAAGAATTGATCAGTTAACCAGTTTAGTTATACAGGTAGGCAGAAGAATTAGGCACCGACAAGCGTTAATAGGATTTTCCTGTAATTGCCCTTTGTTTTATCCTAGAATAAAGATATAAGCGAAATAAGATAAAATATATTTACCCAACAAGAATAACAAGGATTGTAATGGTACGCATAAGAATGATAACAACTGGAGATGGAAAAGGTTCCATTGAATTAAGGATCTCGTTGAATTCGAGTCACTGACATCCGTGTGGCTCAAGAAAAGGCGAAGAGGGGATAACTATTCATACAGAGGCGTCAGACAGTTGTTTCCTTCTCGCTTAAGATTATTATTAGCTGCACACTGACACCTCTAAGAGAAATGTGTTTCGCTGATGTCAGCACTCACAGACGCTCAGTGATAACACGTTATCATTAAACCATTGAGTTCGAATTCGGGAAAATAAGAGAAACATAAGTCACATGCACTGAGGAAGACACACTCCAAAATCTTACTAAGCCATCACTAATCCTGACAAAGAAAGAAGGCTGGGAGTGAGGTTAGCAACCCTACTTCACGAGAAAAATGCCATCATCATTAGTGAAACTTCAGAAATTGAGCTTTAAGTTTTATGTTCCACATTCGGAACATGGAGGAGTGAAAAAAGACCAGTTTATTCGACAGAGGTGTGAATAAAATATCAAGGTTTTCATCATGACCTGACGTTAATACTGGACAGCTTTTCCTACTGTCCTAGTTTTGGACTCTTCGGCAGTACCCGCCCAGCACCAAGGGTCGACCCTAAGATTTTCAATTTACAAGCCGAGCTCGAAGATCATTAAGTCATTCTACCCGACCGAATGTGTCATGAATTCCAAATTCTGCCAATTCACGACACAAAGTGACCACTAGCCAATGTCACCAGCGGATACTTGCATTTATACACGACTTGCTGTATCCTAGTGAATGCGTACTGCTGGAAAGTGCCAAACTAGGATAACAGAAGCAGCTGTCCAGTACTCCCTGACTGGTTTTCCAGTGGTTCTTTAACTGATATCGGCTCATGATGAAGTCCTGTAAGCAATCAAAATCCCTGCAAACTGACTCTTGGAATACCAAGGATTTATCTGTCGTATGATTTGGTTTTCATCTACAAAACATCCAGGATAGTGATGATAATCATTGAAGAGATTTGGAATCGCTTTTCCAGCCGTACATTAATTTTTTACAGTTATTCGCCATGGAGATGCAGATGTGTCTTCATAACTGGCTCTAATAATAGGAAGAAGTGGTTATGACTGAGAAGTAGGCCATCATTTTGAAACCTGTCTTGCTAACCAAGAGTTCAGAAAGTGACTGTTATTCCCAGTCCTTACCAAATAGATATGGTGTGCACTTGATTGCATATGCCTACACATGCATTCATTTCGGAATCTGCAACCGAGAGACTCAAACCTCAGAGTTTCTATCTACGTACAGGGTTCTATACAGACAGAATGATTTAACTGAATTTTAGATTTTTCCTGTCGATTGATTGAACTGAAGTGCTCGGTCTCAGGTTGACATGTCGGCTTCTTGAGCAGATGCTTCGACGATGTCTGGACATGTAATTAGAATTTAATTGGTAGATAGTGACTAGCAGGGGAATCCAGGATGCGCATTTCGTGAAACTATGGGCACTGGGTTCGAGCCTCGTTGGGAACATCATCACTCACTGGGGAATGCAGGTACATCCAGTTAGCTGGCGAGTCCCAAATCAGACGAAATGCGCCTTATCCTGGATTCGTATCTCTGCCAGTCAACATCCACCAGTTAAATCTATTTTTAATTGTTTTTTATGAATAAAATGAATTTGAAAGATAATATAACTCACATGAAAGTATCCCTCCAATGTTTTACCAGTCATGCTATGAAATTCTCTTTTCACCTCACCCATATCAAGTTCACTGCGTGAAACCACAATACGAATTATTGTTTTATGATCAGCGGAACGTTTTGACAAGGCTTTAACTAATTTCTCAGCAAAATATTTCGGTCTATTTCTTATCGATTGAACTGTTAAGGTAAAGGTAAAGAAAAGTTTTATAAAAAACTCTCAGCATAAAAGATTATTACATCATTAATAACAAGTAGTAATTTCTCATTATTTATTAACTGAATGAGTTTGGATAACATTATTACAAGACGGAGTTTATCTGTAAAATGTCATATATTTTCGCGACACATTTCTAACCATCTGATCACATATTTACAACGTGCTCTGCATTAAAAGGAACATATTCAGCCACCACTATTGCTACCTGATTTGCTGTGGAATCTACAGATTCATCAACACTGTATTACGTCGCACCATCTAGGTATGACCATTCCATAATGTATGCATAAATTCCCCTACCCTCTGTCATTGAATCTATATAAACACACTTTTTATTTTCTAATTTACATATCAAGGGTTGGTTTGTAGAGATTTGATTGGTTGCAAGTTCGATCACGCGCTGGGAAACCAAGGAGTACTAGATAGATATTTGATCCTAGTTAGGGGTTTTTCAGCAATACACCCCCACTGGGATTTGAACTTGGGATCTTCTAGAAACAGAGAGAGCTTGTAGACGATTCGCCACTTGGACTAAATCCAATTGTGGTGAGAGCTGTCTGCTAGCTAAAATCGGTAGACAGCAACTGACGTCAATGTTTAGATCCCAAATCTTGATCATGAGAAAAAAACAAGAACAAAGACTAACTCAACAACCAATCACAGTAAACTTTGCGTGGGCGGATGCGATTCCCAGATATATCAACTGACTCTCTAAGAAATGGCAACAAAGAGATGACAGAATAACCTTGAGCAAGAAAACAACCAATCAGAAGACGTTACCTATTTGCTAACAACAACGGATGATAATATACAAAAAAGTCTATAAATATTTCTTGATTTCCTCAATAAAGGATCTGTTGCCTGGCATTTGTCTTCTGTCGTTACACAATCATCCATGAATTCCAACTTCTTCGATATAGCGTAACCACCAGCCAATGAAGTAGGCGAGTAGCTATTCTCAATTTCAAATTGAGCAATTAAAACAAAAGATAAAAGGAATAGTTACCATTACAGATTATGATCTTATAACACAGTCCTCCAGAGTAGCTATTCTGTTCCCTAATTGATGACCCCCATTGTGTGCCACCATTCACTAGAACTCCAAGTTACTTCCAACCTGTTGATGATACTATTTATTTCTCCACTGAAAGGTAACCTGGCGTAGACAACTTTCTCTTCAGCAGAGTAGATTTTAGACTTTGAAACTAAGTGACCTTACGTTTATGCCCATACAAAAATTTCAAAGAATATACGTTTTCGTTTTATTGTCTTCATCTATAGTATCAGCTCTACAAAAATTCTGAACCTTGTTCATTATGCCCTTGACCAATCCTAATCTTATGTTTCAATGTACAGAAACTGTGAAAACTCAAATACTTCCTAGTCAAAGAAGGCTTTCTATAAACTGACTGCCTTGTTGAAGAGACTTATTAGTTTAAACTTCGAATGAGTATTCATTCCTATGATTCCTAGGACATTATGTGTATACGTATATGTATATAACTGATAGTAGAGCAAATAGGAGACATCAGAGTATTTCATTAGTTATGTAATATGTCCATTACTGTTGACTGTGAAAAAGAATGCTACAACTACATAAATTCCACCACGGTAACCTTTTTGTTTTGCTGACTAACCATTTTTCTCCTTAAATGTTAAGTGACTCAAATTTTTTGTTAATGAATAAAGAAGCAATTTTAGCCTGCCAATTTATTCCATGAAATTTGATATCTCTTTCTGAAGTTGACTTATACCTATTCTCTGAGATGAATGTCATCACAAAGTGAAGTCAATTAGAGAACCATTAAAACTGGGTAGAAGTAAATGGCTATATTGTCCTGATTTAGAAAGCAGAACTATCACAGATAGTACTCTTTCCTCCCCCCCCCCACCATTATTTCTTAGCATTCCAAGTGGAACAAAAGGCTTCTGGACTGAGTTTGGAAGTTTCGGAAGCAATGTTGTTCATTTTTGTGTTATGGAACTGCTAGCCTCATGACCAGCCTTCTCACTTTTTTGGCCCTACTATCAGTTAGTGGGCTAGATAACGTTTAAGAAAGTACCAGTCAGGAGTTGAGCCTTGCATTACCTGCGTGGTTTAAGAATGTTCTGTCATTAAGTCACTGATGTATCCCAGAGTTCTCACTGAGGGCCACAGGATCACGAACCAAGCATTTCATCAGTTGGATGTCACTTTTGAAGTTATTGTTTTTTGCGTTCTGGCGACTATCAACTCACAATACAGTTCTAGCCACAGCCAAAGCTATCGACGGATATCTGCCTTGTCAGCCAGTATAGTGGATACTACCTAGAGAAAACTAATTCACATCTATTGTGTAATTGGTTGTGTGTTTGATTTCTTGTGAGATCCTGTATACACACACATTCTGTTGAAGTGCTCAAAATGAGAAGAGATATTTTTACAGTGCTCGTTGTTTTCTAAGGATTATCCAGATTCTATAGACTAATGAAGAAATTCACACTAAAATCGATCGATTCAGTTGAATTGACTTGTTCTTGTCACCTGGTTAACCCTATAAATTTAGGCGTATTTGATTACGGTGGCATATTTACACTTTAAACAAATGTCAAGCATAATCATCAGTTCATTAATCTATTCCATAAATGGTACATTTCCATGATATTGTTTTTACTTTATTGTATATTTATCAGCAGTATTCTAATACATTGTCTGTTCTTCCAAAGAAAGATGACACAAGAGACGTTAGAACCTAGTAAATGGAAAGCTGTGCGTTTATCATGAAATCCAACAACCACAGTTCTTGTTTGATTTGGATTTCTGGTCTTACACAGATGAAAATGTTCAGAAAGTTAAGAAACAGATGTTCAGTAATTTCTAATCTTCTAGGAATCCTTGGTTTATGTTGATTTATAATGTAACGTTCTCGTTGAATGAACTGGATGGTGACAACGACCTCAAAAATTACTTTATTAAGGCAAAGAATGTTTGCTTGAACAAGGGGTTTTAATTGGTGGATGGTGATTTATTATTATTATTGTTATTGTTTCCTTTAGTTCCTAGAGGAACATAGGGCTTCAACCACACGTCTCCATTGCGTTCAGTTCTCTGCCAATGTTTTCACCTGGCTCCACGTCTGACTACATGCTTTCATCTCCTATTCACATCACTTTCTCCTCCATATCACCCTCGCAATGAAGACCGAATTGCCGCTTCCTATTCGGGTTCCACTCGAGCAATGGCCTGGAGTGTGATGTCCCTCACTTAATGGTTTGTTTTCTCAGAGTATGGCCAATCCAACTCAATTTATTCCTGCATATTTGTTGCACAATCAGTTCCTGCTGGTTGGTTCGCTACCAGAGATCCTTATTGCTGATCTTTTCTGGCCGGCCATCTGATGTTGAGCAGTATTGAGCGAAGAAAGCTGTTGATGAGGGTCTGTCTGTGCGAAGTCTCTGATCCATAAAGTAGCACTGACTTTACATGAATGGTGACTAGCAGTGGAATCCAGGATAACGCGCATTTCGTCCTATTTGGGACTAATCATCAGTTGGATGTACCTGCATTCCCCAGTGAGTCAGTGATGGTATTCTCAACGGGGCTCGAACCCAGCGCTCACAGTTTCAAACACCAAAGCCTTATCCACCAGAAAACTTGAGTCATGAGAGCCACCTCTTGTACAACGGGTCTTATTAGGACGAAGTGCGCAATGTCCTGGATTCCAATGCTAGTCACCATCCAACAACTGGCTTCAAGTTGTATAACCAGACATCGTCTAAGCATCTGCACTATTAGCCGTCATGTTGACCTGACACCGAGCACTTCGGTCAAATCAACTGACGGAAAAGTCTAAATTGAATTAAATATAAAAAAGGGTTGATAGTATAATTTTACTATAAATAAACATACTTATTGAAAGATAAGCATCCAGTGTACTTCCGTGTACTTCTGATTTAAGCATATCTTCAATAGTTTGTTTCCCAATTGCTGGATATTCATCAAATAACAAACGTAAATGCGAATAGGATCGTGATACCAAGATGTGTGTGAATCTATGAAACAAAAAAAGACAGTTATGCAGATATTTATGTATATATATAATACTTTGCGTTCTGAGTGAAACATAGGGTTTCAACCTTGAAACTTTCTGAATTTTTAGTGGCGCACCTGTTGTTTACATGGAGTGAAGTCACTAGTTCCACACCCAACCTGCTCACTGTGGAGGGCTTACTACGGGTTAGGAGATGTTCAGGAGGGCATCAGTTGGGAGTGGAACCCTGAGAAAATTGTGTGCCTGGCGGACGTTGTGCTCCTGAACAAGCTATACACTCTATGGTGTAAAATGCGTTAATAAAAATTCCTGTATATTTCGTGGTGTATGTTGCTCTGAGGCTGATTTGCTTTTTGACACGTCAGTTCACATTGTCAAAAGAGATCAAAAGGTCATGGATGTGTACTGATTAGGAGTCTCGAACGAGGAGGAAATAACTGTCCAGTACTGCCAGGTATTCCAATGGTTCTTTAATTGATGACAACTGGTGATCCTACTTGTAGTCGAATATTTTTCTTGTTCTGGAAGTTCTGGGTATAAGTTTCATGCTTGTTGGTGCTCAACAGAAAGCCATATCTGCAACTTCAAAGGAATTGACATTCTCTTCAAGATTCGAATTCGTGTCGCTCAACGCAGCAGCCATAGCTAACGACTAACGCTTTCTAGAATTATAATGGCTAAATGGATCGGTGGCATAGTAGTTAGGACGCTCGCCGACCATACACATGGTCTGCGGTTCGATCTCCTGCCGGCGCACACCTTTACCTCGCTAAGCCAGAACTAAAAGCTGGTGAAGGGGGAAGCTTGGGCATGAAGCTAGAAACCCCGTCCTGTAAAAATAAACACTGCTATAGAAACTTCAAGCCTCAAGCCTGAAGCCCTATGTTCCACAGGGAACGTGAAGGAATTAAACAAAACATGGATCGGTCACTAGAGATGAACCAATGTTACCGCCGTTCTGGTGCTGAATGAATTCTGTCAGTCATTTTTGCAAAATGGTTGCCGGACACCAACTTCGGTGATGAACCATTATTATATTGATGATTCTCTTGGGTTCTAAGCGACACACATAGCGTAACCAGCACATTTCTATTTCATTCTGTTTTCTGAATTCCTTTTTAGTTGGTCCCATGATTGTCTGCAAATTCTTGTCACCTCCTCACATGATCTCCCCCATTTCACCCTCGGACACACGCTCAACTCGTCATCTTCCGCTCGAGCGATAGCTAGGTGCGCGATTTTACTCGATGTTTCCTTTAGCATTTGTTCAATCTACCTCCATTTTCTAATACTAATACTTATCCTGCAAATATACTGTTCTAAAGAGTTTTCAGGATCAGTCATTCCACTACAACCTGCAAAAATCAATCGCGTAAATTACAAAAGAGCATATATCTGTCAAAGCGGACGTCAAGTTCTTCTTCGTATTCAATGAGCACAAACTAACAGCTAAAATGCATGACATAGATTTGTTCATAATATAATAATAATAATATCTTTATTCTGGACAGTATTTATAAAATGTACAGAATTTTCAGAGGAGTTTATTGCATGATATTTCCTCTCTTCGTACAATATCTTCAAGTAAAATATCAATTAATTGACAGTATATCCTTCCTGTGACACAATGCTCTCTCTGAGCTGAAACACAAACCATTCCATTATGTGATACATCTGCTTTGTCTCCTTCCTTTAAGAAATCCATTATATGTAGCTGTGAAAGCCAACCTTGTAAGATGTTCAGAAGCAGATTTTGAGACCCAAGGAAATGCATAATTGAAGACCAGTTTTCTCATGTTGTATTGGAACACGTTGCCACATCCAAGTGTGACGTGCTAAGAAAATCAGACCTTTCCTCAAGTTTATTAGTAGCTTGTAAAACAAAAGCTTGAAAACATTTTAAAAACACACAGGAGTAGATAATACCATCAGTAGAGGTGATGTCTTAATCGATTAAAACAAACTGAAGGAGAGAAAATATATGCAATAGGGGAGAGAGATGGAAGTTTTTGGTAGCCCAAGTTGTAAGCAGACTGCGATCAATTCACATGGATAACTAAGAACACCAGTTCAACTGGGACAATGTAAAACTCATATATGTAGAAAGGAAGCAGGATAATTCCTGGAGACCTGTTACTCAAATCGATTCTTAATAAACAGACATATGGATAGAGATCAAATGTAACATGATACGAAAATTTTAGGGAAGAAGTAATCACAGCGAAGATCACTAGAAGAGATAAATCCTTCATGTAGGAAAAATCTTCAAAAGTCGCTTCATTTCGAAATAAGTCCTAAATATGTGATTCAGGAGGATATTGAAAGGTTCGTAGTTATGAACCATCCGTCTTCGAGATAATACCAAAATAGAAAGCAATCACTTCTCCTAGATTTGGATCAACAGCAGTCAACAACCTTCATGACTATCATATAATTTATCTAATCCCAGTTGAATAAAACATATTTAAGAAGAACAAACATATAAAAATAAAACTGCTTACTCTGAATCATTGGATTTACGTTTTTGCAGCTTCACTTTCTGTAAACAATCAACATCATTACGTACACTGTCTTTATTTAAATTCTCTTCATCATCTCGTTTCGCCTGTAGCATAGCGATACAGATCTGTTGAAGATGACGACTTGTTGAATTTCTTATATCTTTTTCAAGTTCATGACCAGGATAAGCTGAATGAAATCAAAATTACGCATAATAGGTAGTAGGTTAACAATATTGTCAGCAATGTTATTCAGTTGGATGGTAACTAACAATGGAATCGAGCATGGGTGTTTCGTCCCAGTTGGAACTCATCATCAGCACATTTCGGTATTCTCAAGTAAATCATGGTGTTCCCACTGGAACTCAAACCCTGTATCTATCTTTTCAAATTCCTAAGCATTATTCACTAGGCCACGTTTAACTCATATATTTGTAGTGTCACACATATCAATGAAATCATTGGAAATCGATTGCACATGTATTCCTATTTTTGCTGTATGCCCTTATGAGGATTTCTCATAGACTCTAAGGGGTACTTACCGTTCGACATAGAACTTAGAGCTAGACTTACCCACCTACATTTAGTAAAACTCAATGATCACTCGGCGAAATGTCTACAGGAAGTGTTTAGAATGCCTGTAATTATTTTTATGAGTAAGATTAAGAAATTTACAGACAATCTGATTGGCTGAAAGAGCTGAGTGGGAATTTCATAAATTGAAACTGCTAGCAAACTACAAGTCTTATTTCCTGCACGACTGATTGTGATTCCTCGAATGAAAGATGAAGTACCTAGACTAACTACCTGTTCTAGTACCTACCAATTCAACTGCGTTTGTAGAGTGAGTTATATTGCGCGTTGCTCTGGCAACTTGATTCTTCGTGTTCGCTCAGGAAAATCCATCAATGTGGTTAAATAAAGGTATAGTGAAAACCATCATCAACAGTTTAATATAAGAACACTTGGTCCCAGCTGACCACAAAGCTAGCGTTGTAGAATCCTTTTCCATCATCTATCGGATACCGAACGAATCTTCAAAAGCGTCCAGGTACCGCATACTCCAAACAACAGAGGCTATCGCGATTTGCCTAAAACGACCAGTGGTCTATATGTGCAGAAGAAGCAAGTTCAGCCAGTTACTTCTACTGCCCTGGCCAGTCTTCAGTAGAGACTATGATTTCATGAATTTGTATTATTATCTTTCCTAATTTCTCTGTCTGATATTCAGTGTGTATTGTTATGTCGATGCCATCGAAATTTAATCCACTGATATGGTTATTATTGATTCGATGTTATTTAAACAACATTAATGCTGTTGTCAATAACACTAATTCATTCATTCACTATTATGGATGGATGCATATAACTATAGAACCTGATGAAGAGCAGGGTATCGAGAAGGATATTCTTTTGAAAAAATTCAATATATTTAATTGAATTTTAGATTTTCCCATCGATTGATTGGACCGAAGTGCTCGGTTTCAGGTTGACATGTCGGCTTCTTCTGCAGATGCTTCGAAGATGTCTGGGTATTTAATTTGTATTTAATTGGTGGATGGTGACTAGCAGTGGAATTCAGAACAAAGCGCATTTCATCCCATTTGGGACTCGTCAGCCACCGGATGTAGCTGCATTCTTCAGTGAGCGATGATGTTCCCACCAAGGCTCGAACCCAGTGCCCAAAGTTTCGAACGACATTTCGACCTGAGACCGAGCACTTCAGTTCAATCAATCGATGGGAACATCTAAATTTCCATTAAGTAATTAATCTGACCCATTGAACAAGAGGTGGCTCTCGTGACCCAAGTGGTCTAGTGGATGACGCTTTGACTTTTGAAGCTATGGGCAATGGGTTCGAGCCTCGGTGGGAACATCATCACTCACTGGGGAATGCAAGCAAATCCAGATGACGAGTCCTAAATAGGACGAAATGCGCGTTATCCTGGATTCCACTGTTAGTCACCGTCCAGTAATTAAATTCCAAAATTCGATATATGTTTAAAACCTAGATACAATGAAATACATTATTCCTTAGGAACTTATCTCTTGAATATTTCACATACAGTGAAACAGTATTATCAGCAGTGGATGACGCTTCATACCGAATTTATCGGTCATACTCATGGCATCAATGGTAACCACGCAAAATCGAAAGTTAGGTTTTTATAGTTTTCGTTATTCCTTCCAATTTATTTTAATGATCCTAGAATTCTCCACATGTACGGGACAGGTATTGGGTCATTTCTACTGGACATATTCTCAGAGCATTCGGTACATAAATCTCCGGTTATCAATCTCTACCAGTACTAAGTGGCATTCAATTTTATGACTGCCGTCTTGTCTCAATTTATTGTGTAGTTGTGTGTGACTGTGCGTCGGTGGTACAGTGGTTAAGACGCTCGCCGACCATGCACATGGTACGGGGTTCGATCCCCAGCCACTGACGCACTCCTTTACCTCGCTAAGCTAGTAATAGAACCGGCAAAGAGGGAAGGTTGGGCATCAGGCTGGCAACCCCATCCTGTAAAAATAAACACTGCTACAGAAACTTCAAACCTCTAGCTTGGAGCCCTATGTTCCAATGGGAACGTCAATGAATAAAAAAATGTGTTGCGTAAATAAATTACACGCTTCAGATAAACTACTTCTTCTTATGAACCTCGCCTAGATTACTAGCTCACTAGTTTTCTAGCCGGTCCCAAGCCCGGATAAAGAGGGAGGGTTGGGGCGTGGTGCTAGCAACTCCACCCCCAAAACTTAACCAAATCGCTACAGAAACTTCAACGCACAAATAACAAGAGGCGGGAATACAGCAAAATCGGCATATAGCTTTGGACTGTGTGTGGCTGCATGCGGTACTATAGTTCGGCCATTTTTCAGATTTCTTATCTTAAAGCTGTTTATTAGTCTGGATTTTGCCACGTTTTTGTACTCTGTCGATTTAACTGACCCTGGTCTACTACTTAAACCAATATATTTGACTTCAAAATCATTGCATGGCAATATTAAAGCTAAATTGTTTGACCTTTTCAGTTCTAGAGGTCTGTAACTCCCAAATACTGCAATACAAAACACACAGTAACTACTTAATGGTGATACTTCATTAGTCCACCTTCCGTTATTAATATGCCTTGAATAAGTCAACTGTACTGGATAACAGTTAACCTTTCCTTGTACTCAGATCAACAGCGGTAACGACATCATGGATTAAAAGTATAATTATCATATCCCGTTTTCAAAGCGTATGAAATAGAATTATCACCTACCTTGAGCATATGCCTCACTAATTCTTTTCAATTGTCGTTTATTTCTTGAACAGAGAATCTCTGTGATTACTTCAACATCTTTACGATGACCTTTCATAGCTCTGCGTAGTACATAAGCGTCTAATTCAGCTGGTGTACGACACAATGCCAGCAGACATTCTCTTTCACATCCTTTAAATTCTGATTTAATTGTACTCATTAAATCTGTGCCGTACATGGATTTATACTGTTGTACAATAGCTACACGTTGTTCACCAGATCTGTTCGATAGTAATTCAATAAGTTGGGTTTTGCCTTTACTCGTTCCAGACATTGAATGTTTCAAATTTTCACAATCCCGAAGAACATTGAAATTTAGGACATGATGAACAGTTGGTTTGATCTACGAGATCAAAGTAAAACACATTTGTATTAGTACGCCAGTGTCCTTTATTGAAATAAAATCAATATTCCGAGTGAGATATAAGACTTAAGACTCAAGAGCTTTGAATTCTTAGTAGCAGTTACAGGATTTTCATCATGAGCTGACATTAGTTAGAGAACCATTGGAAAACCAGTCAGGGAGTATTGGACAGCTGTTTTGTCCTAGTTTGGGACTCTTCATCAGTACGCACCCACCGGGATTCGAACCCAGGACCTTCTGGTTACAAGGCGAGCTCGTATACCATTAAGCCACTGGGACCCAATCCAAATGGCCCATGAATTCTAACTTCTACCAATTTACGACATAGCGCGACCCCTAGCCAATGTCTTCGGCGAGTATTTGTCCTCACGCCCGACCTGCTGCACCCTACTGGTTACGACTTCTTACTAGAACCCCAGGTAACTACCTACCTACCAGAAGGTCCTGGGTTCGAATCCCGGTGGGTGCGTACTGATGAAGAGTCCCAAACTAGGACAAAACAGCTGTCCAGTACTCCCTGACTGGTTTTCCAATGGTTCTCTAACTAATGTCAGCTCATGATGAAAATCCTGTAACCAATCAACCAAATCCCTACAAACCAAACTTGAATCTCAGTAGCAGTGTTGGTTTTTACAGACAAAAAGATAGGGTAGCAATGGGATCTCCACTAGGCCTAATGCTAGCAGACTGCTTCGTGGCAAACCTCGAGAACGGCCCACCCAAATCAACTATTGATAATTTCAGATTGTATACTAGATATGTGGACGACATCTTTACTATCTGTGATGATGGTTACGATCTTAATTAGTTACTACAAATATTCAACAAATGCCATTCAGTTGCAAAGGTCACTCTCGAAATTGACAACGAATCTAAAATCCCTTTTCTTGATGTAGAACTTACAAGGAGAGCTGACGGAACCTTAAGAAGATCCATCTATGGGAAACCCAAATGGAATGGCCAGCTGACAAGCTTCTTCAGCTGGGTACCAATCAGTCGAAAAAGAAACCTATTTAGATCTCTTGCCACTCGCGTCGGACGCATCTGCAGCTCTGGTAACCTGGAAGAAGAACTACACTTCTTGAAAGAAATCTTGATACAAAATGGTTATCCACCAAGATTCATTGACAAAAACATCAAACAGAAAATCCAAAAGCATGAAACGCCATCCACGCCAAAAAAGATACTTTATATGAACGTCGACTTCAAAGGAGACCTACTTAGTGATGCCCTTAAGAGGAGAATTTCCACTTCTTTAAAAAGAACTTCCTTAGCGGCAACAGTGAGAGTAGTGTTCTCCAGTCACCCGCTGATCTGCAGAAGCCCAAAGGACAAGATCCCGCACCTGACCACTTCTATGTGTATATATCAGCTCACCTGTTGCTGTGGAGTCAGGTGCGTCAGTCCTCCGACGCGCATCCTGTCAAAAAGGGTCAAAGAACACTATCTAGCGTGGCTACAGAAAGGAAGCTAAGGCTGCATGAGGAGTGCAATAATAGAACACCTCGTCAACACTAGTCATTCCATCTCAACAAACGCCTCCTTCAAAGTAATCTACAAAGTGAAGAACAACCTTCCAAAGACAGTACGATTCCGTCTTCTTTGCATCGCAGAAGCCCTAGCCATTCAGTTGGAAGAACCAGAACTATGCATACAAAAGAAAATTATTCAGTCATTTCTATTATCATGGTAACAACTCTGTTGATTTAACTTAACTTTTGCTTGTATGCTTATTTTTCTACCTACTTAAAACTTGCGTAATTCCTTATGTTATTTTGTTTCCATGTACACCCTGAGCACAACTCTTTCATTAAACTATTCATGTTATTACATAACTCTTCTCTAACAATCGTTTATGACAACTTATCATTTTTGTTACTACCCTCTTATATCACCATCCAATTCATCTGAACTTACTAATTGTATTTTCGTTTGACAAATTTAATGTACACACACATACAAAACCACCATATATATTTGCTATTGTACAGCTATGAAAATGAATTTGCCGCCGAAAAGAGACTCTTCGCTGAACAACTGGTCTTCTGTCTGTTAGTGTTGGTTTTGTTTTCATGAGATGTGATTACTAGTCTAAGACGGAAATCTCCATCTTTTCCCGGCTACACTATCAGTTAAACAAGATTTAGGAAAGTGTTAGGCGGTAATGCAATTAGAGACACATGTATGACTGGTGAGCACCCACAGATCCCTATTGCTGGTCGTTTCTCCCCTGCCATCTGATCATGAGTAGTATTGGGCAAAGATAGCTGTTGATCAAGGCCTGTAGTTTGTTCGAAGTGCTCTTCATGACGTGCCAAGTGTCTGATCCATATAGTAAGTAGCAATGACTTTACATTAAAGTTGAAAATCCGTATGTTATTTTCCATGCTGATTGCTGTTAATCGCCACACAGACTTGAGAGAAATGAAAGCTTGCCTTGCTTTCTCAATCCTTGCTTTGATATCCTCGTCAGTTCTGTCCGCCTGTAATTGAAACGATGCTTTCCAAGTGGGTAGGTGAAGGAGGTTGCTTCATTCAAATTTATCCCATTTATACTGGCTGATGGATGTTTGTTGTTGTTGGTGCCGTTTCTCTTGGCCGGGAATCTTCATCGCCTACCTCTGTTTTCTCTATGTTCACTTGAAGGCCTATCTTCTCTGCATGCTTCTTCTATCACCAACTTGTTGCTTTTCACTGGCATATCTTCCAGTTTGTGTGAAATCAGACGTATATCATCGGAGAAGTCCAGATCCTTCAAGTTTGTTTTGTGCGAATCCATTTTATACCTGTTTGCTCGCTGCTCGCCGCTGTCTGTCGCATTATCCAGTCTACCACAATCAAGAAAATCATTGGAGATAGTAAAGAGACAGCCAGCCTTGTTTTACTCCCGTCTTCACCACTAAGGATTCCGTGAACTTCCCGTTGTGGATCACTTGGCATGTAGCATTGTCGTACAACTGTTGGATGAGATGTATAATTGTTAGCGGCACCCCGTAGTATCGAATTAGTTGCCAAATCACCTCTCGATCAACCTTGTCGAAGGAACGCTATCACTTGGAAAGCTTGGTAATGAAAAATAGGCGTTCATATCATAAAGAGGGAAGATTTAAGCTATCCGCATGTGAAATACATTAAATATGATAACGTATATGCATTTCCAGTTACATAACTGGATTGTTTTAAATATTTATAAGGCGGTTTATTCTGTGTAAACAACATTCACAAATTATTCTCGTAACTCAAGAGGCTACCATTCCGTTTTCCTAAAGAAGTCATACGTACTTGATTTACAGTCTGATTTAATATGGAACAATAACTAGTCCATATTTAACATTTATTTGCCAGGTAGTTAGAATTTACAGTATGATTAAACATTTATTTAGGTAAAAATTAACAAAAATGCCTACCTTTTCTCCATCCCATTCAAATGATTGTCCTCGATGCAATATGATCGAAGACATGAGTGTTACAGTTCCAGTTTCTTCTATTATTGGCCCAAAAAATAGAAAATAATGAAAAATTAAAATGGTGAATAGGTTTGTCTGCTTTTAAAGAGGATTTTGACTGTTAAAAAAATGGCTAGTGTCAAATCAAAAATATCCTACACAATCCTACAGGAGGTCAATCGCTAGTCAGCCCGAATAGCTCAGTGTTGGTAACGTCTCTGACTGCGGCTCTCTCTGGGTGACGTGGGTTCGAATCTCAGAAGGAACATGAGTTCCTCACTTCAAGGTTGCAGGTAATCCTTGCTGACTGCTGAGTGCCAACTAGCACGAAACCTAGGTGGTGCAAGTTTTTTTTAGCCGATTCCCTCCAACCATCTAATACCAACTTCGTCATCAGAATGCATAATTTAACTGTGTGTTCAATGAATTCCAGTTTGCTAACGAGATTGTTTTAAGAAAGGAACAATGAAATCTCAAGTGTACAATGAAGACTATCTCCCGTGAAAAATTATTTTAAATGCATCGTTTGTGGAATAAACCGCAATGATTTTAGTAAGTCGAAAAAAAGGACGACTCTCTTAACACTACCGGTGATGACGATGACTTTAATTGGTGGATGATGACTAGCAGTGGAATCCAGGATGCGCATTTCGTCCCATTTGGGACTTGTCAGCCAACTGGGTGCACCTGCATTCCCCACTGAGTGATGATGTCCCCACCGAGGCTTTAAAATCTAAAATTGAATTAAATAAGCAGTATGACCCGTCGCATAAGCGGTGGCTCTCGTGACCCAAGTGGTCTTGTGGATAACGCTTTGGCGTTTGAAACTATGGGCCATGGGTTCGTCCCTCGGTTGGAACATCATCACTCACTGGCGAATGCATGTACACCCAGTTGGCTGAGAAGTCCCAAAAGGGACGAAATGCGCGTTATCCCGGATTCCACTGCTAGTCACCATCCACCAATTAATTTCTAACTACATGCCCAGACATCGTTGAAGTATCTACACAAGAAGCCGACATGTCAACCTGAGACCGAGCAGTTCGGTTCAATCAATCGACGGGAAAAATCTAAAATTCATTTAAAGATAATGACGACTGTTTCTAAACTTTGACGGTATCTGCTTTCTATGCTTTAGTGCGGTAGAATGGTCACCAGCTAACTAAGTGGTCTGGGATCGATTCTTGGCCAACACACTTCGTGTTTACTGCCCCAGAAATGATACTAACACGGTCGCCTCTTGTAAACAACAACACTACTATTGAAATTTCAAAGCTTTAAAGCTGGATGCCTTATGTCTCACTCGAAATGCAAAAGAATGACAAAAGACGTTTTTAATGCCTCGTACCAACTCAAATCAGTCAGACTTTTGTAAGATGACTAGAGAGTACTTTGATATTATTCATGGAACTAATTCAAATGAAATAGAAACGAATACTATAGCTTTAATCCCTCTTTACAAGCGGTACTGTGTAAACAATATACATTTTATTGATTTCCTGACAACATCACTGTCATTATCCGCAGAACGTGAACAACTGAATAACGACTTATGCTGTCATATATTACATAACTGTCTCAAAAGGGGAAAATAAAAATGTGCACACGCAAGCGTTGCAGAAAGCATAATTATGATTAGTCTTAAATCGTAATGTCTAAAGCACCTAATTACTAACTCCATTTACACTGAGAGGGTTTTTCAGTGAAATCATGCTCCACGCCATCGAGTGGAACTAGGATGGAAAACGTTTAACCAGTTAGACGTCCAAGGGTAACATGGAGAAGGTCATTTGAGAAGGAGATAAAAGCTTTTTGGTAATCGTGTGGGAGCTAGAAAATACATAACAGCGAAAACATTAAAATGACCATATGCTCCTGAAGTGAGTCGGTGGCACAGTGGTAGGATGTTTGCCGACCATGCATGTGGTCCTGGTTTTGATCCCCGACCACAGAAGCACTCCTTTACCTCGCATGAGCATGAGGCTAGCAACCACATCCCGTAAAAGTAAACACCATTGCTACCGAAACTTCAAGCCTCTAGCTTGAAGCCCTATGCTCCACTGAAAACGTAGAGGAATTTTGAGAAATTTGCTTCTGGAGCCCTTTGTTCCGGAAACAACCTAAAGGACAAATAATATTATTAACTCCACCTCCAACCGCATGCTGGTCCATAAGTTTGAATATATCAACATGCTTTCAACAGATTATCGATGAATATAGGAGCTAGGAGTTTACCTATCTCATTCTACCCTAAATCACATGAAAGCTTAGCCGTGCAACCTTATTCATATCAAGCCTCATTTAAATTAACTCAATCTACTTTGAATTCGAATCATTTAAAACCTGCGATATATGGCGCACTTGCCACCTGATACCATCGGTGAGTATTTGACGTCAAACTCAACTCAGCAGATACTGTTGATCATGTGAGTCGGTGGCACAGTGGTTAGGACTCTCGCCGACCATGCACATGGTCCAGGGTTCGATCCCCTGCTGACGCACACCTGATATCTATGGTCGGCCTGCAAAATTTGGGCTACCGATATCACATTACTGAAAATTCCATACTTGTACCAAAAAATACGGTGTGGAATCAAGCCGAAATCAAATATAAGATAAATGTATGCCCACTAGAAATTTACACTCACTAATGGTCGACTAAAAGGAGAAGTTAATTGTAGTTATATTAAAAATTCATGGCTAGTGAGGTCCATAAAGTTGGATGTGGGGATAGATATGCACCAATGACTACGGATGGCAATTGTGCCATGTGTTGAGGCTTGGAAAAAGTTAGAATATTATGGGCCATTGGAATTTATCCCAAGGGATAGATGGTCAAAAAGATGGCGCAAAAAAATAATAATGAGACATTGAACTAGTGAACAAGTTTGTTTGTTTGTGTGTGTTTGTGTGATGATGCTTTCTACTACAAAACACATACGTCTTCACAATAAATCATTTAATTGTGTGTTCAATAAATTCGTATCTTGTCGGCAAAAGTAGAATTTCACGTGTTAAGTGATGGCCGGTAAAATACAACTACTCATTTACACGTAGAGGGTATTTTAAATAGGTAATCTATGGAATGAAACATCATGATTTTAGCTTGTCGAAGGAAGTAATTTAGAACAACACATTTAAGCAAATAATATTTTGCTTTCAATTAAATCTCATCAGGCCTCACTCTAATATACCTACATAACTTTACAAATAAAAAATTAAATATAAACCAATCATGGTGTTTTGTCTATAGGATAATAAGTTGGTGAATATAAATTGTGCAATTAGTCATAATAGTAGTAATGACAATAATAATAGTAATAATAATAATAAAAATGGTCTTATCAGTAATAAGGATGAAAAAGTGAGGTAATCTGTGATAACACGAATAATGAAAAAACAACATGATTAAACAAACAAATGTCCAGGTAGACGTGGTAAGTCGATAAAGACTAAGAAAAACAAATGAACCGATTAAGTAATGTTAGATGGTGAGGGAAGTAAATGAAACCCCGTTTTTAATGAAGATGTGATGAGATTAAGGGATGATAAGAGAGTGGGGTTGAAAATATAAGTAAGGGGTGGTGTAGAAGTCATCAGTTGGTTATATCTTAATAGGCTAAGGGAGGGATAATGACTGTACGAACTTCTTTTGAATGCATAGTCTAGGCTTAGTAGTTCGAGCAATTCCATATTAGTTTATTTATTAGATATATCACACAGTTAAACAGTATTATATACTCCATGAAGTCTCGAACAAAATTTATTGTTCATAATCATACCAACTGTAATCACACGACTTTGAAACTTGAGTTGAAACTTGAAAAAACTCAAGTTTCAAAGTCGTGTGATTACAGTTGGTATGATTATGAACAATAAATTTTGTTCGAGACTTCATCGAGTATATAATACTGTTTAACTGTGTGATATATCTAATAAATAAACTAATATGGAATTACTTACTACCACAGTGCCCAAGTTTTACACATATATTAGTAGTTCGAGTGCCTATCGCTTGCCTCAGCTATGTGCAGTAGACGAATACGAATTCTATTCGAAAGATTTGGTGGGATACGATGAATTATTTTGAAAGCTCTCGTTTTCTCCACTACATGAACACTATCAATTAAATGTGACAAAATTTAGCTACGGATTGTTTTTATCTGTCTTTTCCCAAAGCACCACGATGGGAGATGTTCACTAACACGTTGGTTAAGCTGTCTAGTAGTACGCCCAACATAACTGTCACCGCAGGTGCAGTTGAAATGATAAATGCAAAAAGAAGCAAAGAAGGAGAAAGTGAAGATGGATTGGACACTCACTGAGGAGGCCACTGGGTGACATCGCGCGTCAGGCCAACGCTCGAGTGGAACCCGAAAGGGAAGCGGTGAAGGGTGACATGGAGGAGATCGTGTGAAGAGGAGCTGAATCAGTATGGACTAACATGGATGCAGGTGAAAAGTACAGTAGAAGACAGAAACAAGTGGAGACGGGCAGTTGAAGCCCTATGTTTCACTAGGAACCCAAGGGAACAATAATAATAATAAAAGAAGTAATGACTCTACTGCTATTTGGTGTGATTTTGCTAACTGTTTCTAAGGCCTGATGTTATCTAACTTGGGTAGATTCCTCCAGGATGACTGAGGAATGCTTCAGATCATTCACAGAACTAATTGCATTAAAATATAGACCAATATCATAGTATTAATCCGCCTATATAAACGTAGAGTATTAGCACCATGCTTTGTCTTGATGTCTACGAACCCAAACAACTGCAGAATGGTCTACGTCTTCATACATTACATAATTGTGACAAGAGGATAACTTTTAAAGTGTGAATTTAGCAATATTCGAGTTCCTAAAAACCCTTACGAAAGCCAGATGATGTGCAAGGGTAGATTAAGACAAAAATTCGCTTTCTCTTTGACCATAATTTCTGAAATTTCTAGTCACTACAAACGTTTACGCTAAGACTACTGGGTGAAATCAGACGCCATGTCCTCGACTGAAATCCGAAGAGAAATCGTCGCGTTACTCGTCGGACCATAGATGACATACAATAGATCGTGTGAAGAGGAAATTTAAGCATATAGGCAATAGTGGAGCCATCTATGAATGGTTACAGAGAGCTCAGTAAAATGGCAATGTATTCATGAAGCTATAGATTCCGCCAGGAATTAAAAGGAAAAGTAATAAGAATAACTCCACCTACTAACGGCAGTCTGATAAATAAGTCTGAATATATATCAACATTTTAAAACAACATAGGGGAATTTATGTGTTGAAGTTTTGCCAGTCTCATTCTATTTTGGCTTACTTGAAACGCTACTTGTGCAGCAGTATTTCAAGCAAGTTTCATTCAAGCTATGATAATCTTCTTTGAATTTAAAACTAATTTAAAATATACTACATATAGCGCGAAAGCCAGCCAGTGTCATAGTTGAGTATTCGCCTTAAGGAACTTGTCTAGCGCCATATGTCATGGCTTCCCGCTAGTGAGTGACTATATGATCAATTTGACTGAGGTTCTGGTGAGAAGTCGTGACCATAGTGGTCCATCAAGTCGAGTTTGAGGAGTAATGCACGCCGATGACATCGGCTGGCGGTCACAAATTGCCAGAAATCAGAATTAATGGCTAATTGGTCCACAACCACACCCAGTAACCTGACAGTCTTACAGGAGACCATTGATGGGAGTCACGAATGCGTACTGGCGGAGAGTTGCAAGGTTATAATGACAGACACAGCTGTCCAGCACTACCTGGCTTTCAATATTTCCTTAACTGAAGTCAGTTTATGATCAAGCCTTGAAAATTATTTCTGACAGTTCTAAACTGAAGCAAATTATCTACTTTGATGCTAAGTAACCAACTTATCTACACAAACGGACATTATATAAATAATTCCTGAGATCTAAAAAGCATTAAACAGCCATTTTCATCACGAAAGAGGAGTTTCCGCTGGTATGTAAGCCCCACAGATTTCAAAACAAAGCCATATGCCGTCATATTTTGCAGGAAATCCTATTCCATTTGACAGCTTAACCGGAATCCTGTATCTATATCAGTTTCTCCAGTCTCTTAGCAAAATATGATAAACATAGTTATGTTTCTAACGCTAAAGAATTTCCAATTTGGCAGAAACTTATAATAACCTCTTCACAGGTGTATTAACATAGAATGTCAGGTTTATTACGGAAGGTTAGATGACCAGGAAGGATTGGCGACATTGAACACTGGCAACCACCCCAACTAAAATGTAAATGGACAATGAGATGGGTGCGGCATACTCCGAGGAGACTGCCGAGTTGTGACATCCTGGGTCAATTAGGCTATCGAGTAGAACCTTAAGAGTAGACGACTGACGACTTAGACGTAGCCCAGAGGGTATAAATGGCGATGTACTGCTGGAACTCTGTCTCTGAAACTCAGAGCCCAAGAAAATAATAGCACTAATAATTTAATATAACCGTAATAATGATAATAAGTTAATTAATTACTTAAAATATACATGCTTACCAGCAGTTATCATATAAAAATATCTTGTAGAATATATAGTCAAGTATTCATGTAATTTTAATTTATAGCCTACACAATGTCAATCATTCCTGAACCATATACTACTACTCAATCACGAAAACTACTGAAATAATTCACTTATCTGTAATTTTCCTCCACTGCTAAGTAAACATAAAATGGAGCTTATTTTTTTCAACTCTTGTGCAGGTTTCTACTGGTTCTTTCTTTTTTATTATCTCAACATTGTGATAAATACGTGTGTGTGTGTGTGCGTATATATAAGACGACCATGGATAACGTGTGACTATCGAATTCAAGGGTTTGCATTGTTAGCATGCCTGTTGCATAATAAAGTGGATTGTAGTTCTGGAAATACATTCGGTTTGTTTGCTTTAAAGGTGGTTATATTCACAAGATTTTATTTGTGTGTGTGTGTTGGATGCAGAGTTATATGGAGTGAATGATAGGACTCATATTTTCTCAGTTGTGTGAGTGTTATTGATCGATAGAATGATCTATTTTAGGACTAGTATATAAGTCGAAGGAAATGGATATGGAGTGGGCATTCTCTGAGCAGGCCTCTGAGTGGCTGAGAAATGATGAGTTGAGCCCCAGTCCGTGGATAACATGGAGGAGATTATATGAAAAGGAAATGAAGGTCTTTGGACAATAAAAGGACCATATGAAGAGGAGTATCTAATGTCGCACAAAGTCAAAGACTTACAAGGCAGGTAAATAACAACAAACTGACTGAAGAAGCTGGGAGCGAAGACAAGACTCCAGGTCGCGAACATAGAGAAGATAGAGGTAGTGAAGATAACCAACCAACAGCAACGGCAACAACAACAACAACCAACCATTGCTCATAGGAGGAATCTGACAGAGTTCACTGCCTTCACTTATCTAGACAGCCAGCATCATTTCAACTGCAGGCGGACGGCGTGGATGAGAAGATCAAATCCAGCTAGATTCGAAAAGGCAAGATTCGCCTTCATCACTCTGAAACCCGTTTGGAAATCTTCTGCACTCCACGTCAGCATAATTAACAAGATTCGGATTTTCGGCACAAATTTGAAGTCACTTAGTTATTTTATTGTTAAGAAACTTGCATTGCGTGTCAGTCATGAAGAAGATTACCAACAAGTTACAGACTTTTATCAACAACTCCAAACTTCGCTAACTGGCTCCATACTGATGATCGAATGGCCAGCCAGCCAGGAAGAACTGGCAACAAGAAACTCTGGCTGGTGACTAACTAAACAGGAGCCGATTGCGCAACAAATATGTAGGAGAAAGTGGAGGTAGACTGGACACACTCTGGTAAGGCGATCGAATGACAGTGCGCGCTTTGCAGGTCACCACTCGAGTGGAATCCCAGTAGGAAGTGACAAATGTGCTGTCAGCACGAGGGTTACATGCAGTAGATCGTGTGGCTAGAAGGATGTGATAAATGATTATGGACAATCGTGTTGTTGAAGCCCTATGTTCCACTCGGAACGCAAGGGAATAATAATAAATAATCGTGGTATGTGTTATATCAAATCCACTTATCTAATAAGATGAACACTCATCAGATTTGGCAATAAAAGTAGTTTCCAACTTCACTTGTCGTCACATTTAAAACGACTCAGCCATGATAGTTTTATAAAGTATGCAATCAAACAATAATATATCGTGTTTTGTGGTCAGAAGAATTAACTATATTACATATATATATATATATATATATATGTGTATATATATATAAATCTCCAGCTCAGTAGAGGTTCATAGGTAGATATACTGAGGAACTGTTATGTTCCATCTTCTCAACCGAATGTCGACTGACTGTTTTTACAAAAGCAATTATTCAGATGAACATGAATAGCCGGCCACTGTTGCTGGCATCACCAACATGTGGTTGTAAGTTAAGCTGCTCCTGTGAAGCTACGCATGCTGGTCATACTCAGTGTTTGTTATTCAAACGTATCATGGAACATTTACCCTCATGGTTTTGTAGGGGTGGAAAAAAACAGGCAAGGAGTTTCATTCCGGAACACGTGATCGATTGTGAACACCCAGAGAAAACTCAAAACAACTACAAAATAATCTACAGAGTATGAAATAGCTTTTCCAAATTAAGTCATACCACATAAGCAATGGCCATCCATATGTTAATTACTGAACTCTTCATGAAAGAGAAGCCTATTCAGTCACTGAACGTACAATGAACCTGATTTGTCTAAATATTTGTTGCGTAATATTTTCTATTCCATCTTTTCTCACTTTTATACCTGTAATACTTATCACAGTGATCCTGAAATTACCTCTTTTCAATTTTCAGGGTGTCCACTGTTCCCATTTCTGTCTGATCTCATCATAGATTTACTAATGGACTTAGTTCCAACTGACGTCAGTGACTCAGCGATTGACTCGTTACCATCAGAATGATTTTGTTGACTTAGAATATGCAGATGATACGGTCCTCCCATCTAGTTGAAGATGCTGACAAATGCAGAGCCTTCTGAACACCTTGCGCTGAGTGGCACTCTTCGAATATTTGGCGTGCGATTCGCCCGCTCCCATCAAATATAAGACTATGTTTACTGCAGGACTGGACTGGATTACATCGACTCACTCCTGGCTTAAAGATAGGCAAGAGTGAAGTGGTCAGCGGAGTGTGTTGACCACTTCACTTATTTGGAAAGTTGCATCAGACTAAATGGGTTGATTGCTGACAAAATTTCATCACGTATACAAAAGGATCGTTTGGCATGTGCCCACCAACTTACGTTATCTCTGGCTTGGTAGACGTGGTATCCGGCTGGCTATCGGTCAAACGACGTACATATTGCTCACCAGTCCGTTCCGTACTCCTTCATGTCTGGTTGTGAGTGAGACATAACCATTGAATGTGGAAGACAAGAAAAGCCTGGCTTGCTATCTTTGATCATAAATGTCCCCGGTCTATCTCTCGTGTTAAGTGGTATAATAAGATGAGTAATACTGACGTTAGGGCTAGGTCGAGTGCTAAGTAAGGAAAATACATCAATCGACGAGGTTGTGAAGGTAAATCGATTGAGATGTTTAGGACATGTGCTACTCATGCATCCCTAGCCATCAGTCGCTTTCGTCGACGGCCAATATTAGCTAATTGACATAGGATCAGGTCGGAATGGAAAAGAGAAAGCTAGTGGTGGTCAAGCCAAAAGACGGCTTCATCAGTCAATGAAATCCCAGAACCGTTAGTTTAAGCCAACCACGTAGGGAGGTGTAGACTTCCTTATTGAGGTCTTCGGGATGGTAAGAACCAATGAAGGATGGGGACAATTGGTGATATGACTGACTCCAAAATCCTCGTTGTCGACGACTGGCACAGATACATTCACTTTTCGTGATTTGCCAGTCACATCTAGTAAAACCTTATTGTTGTTTTTCCATGCTACTATTCTTTTTGCCTCATATTTATATTTATTATTTCTCTTTTGAATCTCCCGTTACTCTCTTCACTTGCTTTGTGGGTTAAATGTAGGGTGTTGCAACTCTAACTGCCGCATGTGTATGCAAATTTCTACGTTGAAAGCAGTCAGTCAGTAAATCAGTCCTTACAAATTTAGTTCAACTCTATTCAGTCCTACAAGTATTGTATGCAATGTCATTCAGTTTACTCACTTTATTTTTCCTAAGTATCTACCTTATTAACGTTTCTGCATAAGTTGACTTTCTTGAAAATATCATGACCGCTAACTAAACTTCTTGGCTGAATTCCACTTCTTTCATATATAAATGCGGCTTTAGAGAAGAAACTAATCTCCGAAACTCTGATGTAAGAACCAAACAAATTCCTCAGATTTCAACTATTAACTTACTTTTAGCAAACCTATTGCACAATTAAAACAATTACTCTCATTGATAAATTTGAATAAAGCACTTAGAAGATAAATTTCGCGAGACAATATCATTTCATGGTTTCTTTACAACCGCTTTACAACTAACTTGGTTAACAATAATAAAATAAAGTTCATGACAATTACTCAGTTATACATAAAAACCAACAGAAGTACGTACTAATGACCAATTAGTCAATGGTAAGCGAGATTAATTGAAGTCTTTTGTTTTTTGTACACACAGTTTAGGATGTAGGTGATTAATCCAAGAGGCCTCCATCACCTTCAATAACAAACCTTGAATTAGAGTTCTGTAATGAAATAAT
Organism: Trichobilharzia szidati; assembly: GCA_944472155.2. Taxonomy (NCBI): domain Eukaryota; kingdom Metazoa; phylum Platyhelminthes; class Trematoda; order Strigeidida; family Schistosomatidae; genus Trichobilharzia; species Trichobilharzia szidati. The sequence continues at coordinate 137,991,626 of OX235274.1, read as the reverse complement.
TGTGAAACAGTCATTAATATTGATTTTGTGACCTGACATTAATAAGTGCTTTGCAATGGATGATGCTAGATTTCTATTTAGATTAATTGCACTGGGATTTTCTACGTGTTTTAATAACCATTTTGAAACATGTTCTTCTCGACGACCAATTTGGAATATTCCATTGGTTTCGCCTATATAAGTGTAGGCGAACTTGTAGATACAGTTTGAAGTAGAGTCCACAGAATTCGGTCTTCAAATTGTAGGTACAGGGATCCAAAATGTTCAGGTTGTGAGGGAAAAGGATGTAGCGTAGAATATATGCACTCGATGGCCGACCGAAGTCTTTGAGCTGTCAACCGTATAATCTGGTCACCTCTAAGTGGAAGGTTAATAAAGATAGCTTTCTTTGGTACAGAAGCTGTCTTTTCAAGATGTGGTCTAACCTTACTGTGAGAAGTGATGAAGTTTTCTGGATAACCATTAGCTAATAAAACTGGATGTATGGGTCGAAGCTTGTCCATCAATGTGCCACTCGTGCATATTTTTCGGGCCCTTGAGAACAAACATTTCACTAGGGAAAGTTTACACGGGATAGGAATAAAACTGGTGAAATGAAGATATTGTCCACTCCATGTATGTCTGCTTACGACATGTAGATCGCTTAATCGTTCCATCGCCTCTCCTAGTCATTGAAATATCCAGGAAACCGAGTCTGTTATTCGATTCGAATTCGGAAGTCACTCAGATATTTGAATGAATATAATTATAAATAGGGTAATAAAGTTTTCAGTAGATTTACTATTATTACCTATAATGAGTATATCATCCACATAAGGTTTATATAGTACAAATTTTCCAAGCATACCTTGCATTTGTTTCTGCAATTTCGACATGAATATATCTGCTAACAGGGGCCCCAGTGAGCTCCCCATCGCAACACCATCTATTTTTTTGTATGCCTTTTCTTGGAAGCACTTTGGATTAATCACATACAGCCTAAACTGCCTGTACAAAAAAACAATAGACTTCAACCTTCGCCTACCATGGACTACTTAACCTGTTTAAATATGATTGACCATTAGTAGGTACTTTTGTTTTTGTTTTTTATGTAACTGAGTAATTGTCATGAACTTTGTTCTATTATTGTTAACCATGGTAGTTGTAAAGCCGTTGTAAAGAAACTACGAAATGACGATATCATCCTGCGGAATTTGTGTTCTATTTCACACTGTTAGTCTTGAGAGTACATGCAGTGTTTCTTTTTCATTCCTGTGTTTCTGAGTTGACTTCTGGGTGTTAAACTTTGACATTCAATGCTGTTTTAACCTCAAGAGTTTTCAGGCCTTTTTCAGACATCCTGCCGGCTGATAAACTAGTTGGACTAAGAATACTTCTGCCAGGGGTCGAGACTTGAACCATGTGCGTGCCTGATAATCACCACGCACAGGTATCTGGCGTTATACTCCGTTATAGGAAATGCTATAACTAGCAGCTACGTATATGGGAAGGTATTCCCTTATAACACTGTGTGCTAATATACATGCATTCAAGATATTCTTATTAGGAAAGTATGGGAAAGGCGGCAAAAGTAAAGCTTGTTTCATTTTTGAAGAATGCCGACAACAATGTTTTAGGGATATTTCTTATAATCCCTCGCATATTAATCATTTCTCAGCTAACACTGGAGAACTAATGGCTATCTGGACCATAAGTTCACTGTGGTGAGTAAGTATTTTCTCTGACTGTCTTGTGAATAATTAATACATTTCAAAAAGTTCCATTCAGTTATGAAAAAGGCAATAAATATTAAACGCAGAGTTGTATTACATAAGGCAGAAGTAATCAGCATTTATCTGAACAAGCCAAATGCATGTTTATTCAAAATGGATAGGCACATTCCTACTTCTTCTACAGTGACTCCTTTTTACGCTATCCTTGTAACTGTCTAGTGGCATTATTACTATTGTTAGTTTATTTCAGCCTCTTAGGATCTATACATAATGACCAATAAATTACAAAATCCCTTCTTCATAATTATCATTATCCTCTATTCAAGTATTGGTTTTGTAGGGATTTTGTTTGATTGGTTGGAGGATTTCATCATCAGCTGACATCATTAAGAGAACCATCGGAAAACCAGACAGGGAGTACTGGACAGCCGCTTCATCCCATTTAGTTTGGGACTCAGCACGCACACGCCGCCAGGGTTCCAGCCCAGGACCTTCTGGTTACAAGGCGAACAAAATGTCTACAAAACCAGTACTTGAAAAGTAGTAGTAGTTGCCAAATTCACTAGTCGTCACATTTAAGACGACTCAGCAGTGATTCTCTTAACAAAGTATACAATCAAGAAGTAATCTATCTTGTTTTGGGGTCAGGAGAATCAACTATGTAAATATATATTTAAATCTCTACTTCAGTAGAGACTCATAGGTAGAAATACGAAGAAACTTTTTTGTCTCCACTTCACACCCGAACGTCAACTGACTGTTATTCCAACGTACCATAGAAGATTTTCCCTCATGGCCTCATAGAGGAGAAAAAACGTTATACACGCAACTTCATTCCAGAATACCTGGTCGACAGCAAACACCTGGAGGAAACTCAAAACAACTACAGAATAATCTACAGAGTACTCAGTGGTATTGCCAAATTACATCAAACCACAAATCGATGGCGAGCCATTAGTTAATTACTGAACTCTGTATAAAAGAAAAGCCTATTCAGTCACTGGACTTACAATGAACTTGATTTGTCCAGACGACTGACGCTTAATATTTTCTATTTCATCTTCTCTTACTCTTTTCTTACTTTTACACCTGTAAAACAGAACACACGGATGATTTTTTTCAATTTTCAGGGATACCCATGGTACCCATTTCTGTTTAATTTCATCGTAGATATACTAGTGGACTTAACCCTAACTGACTTTGGAGACCCAGGGTTTGACTTGTTACTATCATAATAATCTCGTTGACTTAGAATCTGCAGATGATATAGTGGTATTACGTGAAGACGGTGACAAAAGGCAGTCTTATGAACACCTTGAGAAAAAACCTTTGAATATTTAGCACGCCATTCAGTCTCCTCAAATGTAAGACGATATTTGCTACAGGAATGGACTACATTGACTCATTCCTAGATTAAAGATAGACGGGAGTGAAGTGGTTGGTGGAGCATGTTGACCACTTCACTTATTTGGAAAATTGACTCGCCCAGCGCAGCGAGTTGATTGCTGACGAAATCTCATCACGGATACAGAAGGCTCACTTGGCATTTGCGTGTCAACCTATGCCATGTTTGGCTAATTTAATGTGATATCCAGATGTCGACTGAAGGACGTGTGTACTACTCGGCCGCAGTTCACTCCGCCCTTCTTTATGGCTGTGAGATACACGACCACTGAATATGGAAGACATGAAAAGCCTGGCTAGCTGTCTTTGATCATGATTGTCTAAGTTCTAACTCCCATGTTAGGTGGTATAATTAGGTGAGAAAGAAAATCAATCTACGAGTTTGGGAAGTTACTTCGATCAAGCTGGTTAGGAAATGTGTTACACATGCATTCATAGTCATCGATAGCCTTCCTCGACAGTCGGCAATATTAGATGACTGACATAGGATAAATCAATTTGGAAAAGATAAACCTAGTCAGATCATGGCTTCATCAGTCAATGAAATCCATACCGGTTAGTTTAAGCCATATGGGAAGGTGTAGACTGGCCTGAGAGAATGATTGGAGTCCTCTGGATTATTATTATTATTGTTCCCTTGGGTTCCTAGTGGAACATAGGGCTTCAACTGCACGTCTCCACTTGTTTCTGTCTTCTGCTGTTCTTTTCACTTGCGTCCATGTTATTCCATACTGTTTCATCTCCTCCTCACATGATCTCCTCCATGTCACCCTTGGACGTCCCACTCGCCGCTTCCCTTTCGGGTTCCACTCGAGGGCCTGACGCGCGATGTCACTCAACGGCCTTCTCAGCGAGTGTCCAATCCATCTCCACTTCCTCCTGCATATTTGTTGGGCGATTGGTTCCTGTTTCGTTTGTTCCCATAGCTTCTTGTTTGTGATTCTTTCCGGCCATCTAATCTTCAGTATGGAGCGAAGACAGTTGTTGATAAAGGTCTGCAACCTTTTGAAAATATTCTTGGTGACCCGCCAAGTTTCTGATCCGTATAGAAGAACTGACTGACTTGACGTTTGTATTGAAAATCCGAATTTTGTTGTTGATGCAGGCTGACTGACGAAGATTTCCAGATTGGTTTCAGGTTGATGAATGTGTTTCTCGCCTTCCCGATTCTCGATTTGACATCCTCGTCCGTTCCTCCTGTAGTTGAGACAATGCTCCCTAGATAAGTGAAAGAAGTAACCTCTTTCAAATCCCTCCCGTTGATGGTGATTGGCACTGGATGTTGTTGCTGTTGTTGGTTGGTTATTTTCATGACCTCCGTCTTGTCTATGTTCACCTGGAGTCCTGTCTTTGCTGCTTCTTCGACCAGTTTGTCGGTTTTTGCTTGTAAGTCTTCGATTTTGTGTGACATCAAACATAAATCATCCAAGCGCGAAATCCAGGTCTTCTAGGTTCTTCACGTCGGTCCAGGATATCCCTGTCTTCTCGTTTCCCACTGTCTGACACATAATCCAGTCCACCACAATTAGGAATATCATTGGTGATAATAAGCACCCTTGTCTGACTCCTGTGTTTACTCCAAACGCTTCGCTGAGTTTTCCGTTGTGGATCACTTGACATGTGCCGTTGTCGTACAGTTGTTGAATAAGGTTGATGAATATTTGGGGTACGCCGTAGTACTCGAGTAGTTTCCAAATTACTTCGCGGTCAACACTGTCGAAGGCCTTCTCAAAGTCTATGAAGTTGAGATAGAGATTTGATTGCCATTCCATGCTTTGTTCTGTGATGATAATGCGTAGAGTTGCAATTTGGTCAGAACATGATTTGCCTTTCCTGAATCCAGCTTGTTCTGGTCGGAGTTCTGTATCCAGTGCGTCCTTGATTCTCTCCAGGATGATGCGACTCAGGATTTTACTTGGCGTCGACAGGAGCATGATTCCTCGCCAGTTCTTGCAGAGTCCCAGGTCGCCCTTCTTTGGTAGTTTCACCAGGTAACCTTTCCTCCAGTCAGTAGGCACCTTTCCCTCTTTCCAGATCTTTTGCAATAATGGAGTCAGCATATCTGCCGTCGTTTCTGGGTCCGCTTTCAGTGCTTCCGGGGGTATTCCATCTGGTCCAGCTGCTTTTCCAGCTTTCAGAAGCTTGATTGCATTCATGACTTCAGTTTTCGTTGGAGGATTGGTGTCAACTTGCAGTTGTGTACGTGCTGTTGTTGGTATTTCTGGACGGGTTGCAGGTGGTGGTCGATTCAAGAGTCCTTTGAAGTGGTCCGCCCATTGTTTAATCTGTCTTTCTTCTTTGGTAATTGGGTTCCCTTGGCTGTCTTTTATAGGTTTCACTTGTGTTGATCTCTTCCCGGATAGAGACTTGGTTATCTGATATAGTGTCCTCAGGTCCCTTTTGCCTGCTGCCTTCTCAGCTTCAGTAGCCAGGTTGTCGTAGAATTGTCTTTTGTCCTTCCTGGCACTCTTCTTCACTTCTTTGTCCAGTGCAGTGTAAGTTGAGTTCAGCGTCTCTTTCTCTTGTCCATCTTTACATTGAATCATTTTTTCTTTCACCTTTCTCCTCTCCTCTATTAGTTTCCAAGTGTCTGTTGAGAGCCATTCCTTGTCTTGTTTCTTCTTTCTTCCTAAAACCGTTGAACACGTTTCGTTGAAAATTACCTTCAGAGAGTTCCAATGGTCTTCCACGGATGATTCCTCAGTGGTGCCACGTAGTGTTTCCTGCTTTGCTCTGACAGTTGCAGTGAAAATGTCCTTTGTGGTTGTGTCTTTCAGTTTTTGCGTGTTGAACTTGCAGTGTGGCCTATCCCCAGGTATCCTCGAGGCTTTCAGCTTCACCTTGAAAGTCCCTTGTACTAGATAGTGGTCTGAACCCACATCTGCTCCTCTCCTCGATCTTGTGTCCAGTAGGCTCCGTCTCCACTTCCTTGAGATTGAAATGAAGTCTATCTGGTTTTTGGTGTGTCCATCTGGTGAAATCCATGTTGCCTTGTGTATATCCCTGTGTTTGAACACACTGCCACCAATCACTAGCTTATTGAAGGCGCAGAAGTCTGAGAAAAGTTCACCATTTTCGTTCATTTCACCGAGGGCCTCACGACCCATGGTGAGTTCTCTTCCTGTATTGTCTCTTCCCAGTTTCGCATTCATGTCACCCATCAGGATTTTGATATCGCTCTTTGGGACGTTGTCCATTACTGTTTGTAGTTGACTGTAGAAATCCTCCTTCTTCTCATGTTCTGAGGCGTTTGTAGGCGCGTAGCATTGAATGATTGTAACCTTTTTTCCTTTTGAGTTGAACCTGGCTGTCATTATCCTGGAGGAGATTGGTTCCCACTGCATGAGAGCTTTGGTTGCTGTTGGTGACATCATGATGGCTACTCCCTCGGTGTGCTCGTGATTGTCCTCCGGGTGACCGGAGTAGATTATTGTCTCTCCAGTTGATAGTTGGCTCCTTCCACATCCGTTCCATCTGCTCTCGCAGATTCCCAACACTTCTATTTTATATCTCCTCATTTCTGCGGCTACCTGAGCAGCCTTCCCAGCTTCGTACATTGTACGAACATTCCACGTCCCCATCCTTATTTTTGCTCTCATCGAAAGAAGGCACATCGGCTGACTGGCTTCCCGAAGGCTTTCACCAGCCCGCGTCATTTCACTTCCCCGATTCCAGCGAAAAATAAGGTCACTATTTGTAATTTTAGAATTTTGAATATATTTGTGCGTTGAAGTTTTAGTAGCAATTTGGTTAAGTTTTGGGGGTGGAGTTGCTAGCACCACGCCCCAACCCTCCCTCTTTATCCGGGCTTGGGACCGGCTAGAATACTAGTGACCTAGTAATGTAGGCGAGGTTAGTCCTCTGGATAGTAAAAATAAATGATGGCTGGAGACAATTGGTGATATGGCTAGCTCAAAATACTTGTTGTCAATGACTGGCGTAGATGAATTCACTCTGTGTGATTTGCCAGTCATATCTAATGAAACTCTACTGTTCTTCCATTTTATTATTCTTTTTCAAGCACTCACACTTCTTTTTATTACCTCTCTCTTTTGAATCTGTCTTTACATTCTTCTCTTGCTTTGTGTGTCAACTGTAACTGCTGCACGTGTGTGCAAATTTCTATGTTGAAACCAGTTAGTCAGTCAGTCCTTACAATTTTAGTTTGACTCTATTCATTCCCACCAGTAATTTGTATTGTGCGTCGGAGGCATAACGGTTGGGATGCTCACCTACCATGCACATGGTCCGGGGTTCGATTCCCTGCCGATGCACTCCTTTACCTCGTTGAGTCAGAAATAATGCTGGTAAAGAGGAAAGGTTGGGCCAGTTGAGGCTAGCAACCCCATCCTGTAAAATAAACGCTGCTACAGAAACTTCAAGCCGCTAGCTTGGAGCCCTATTTTCCACTGGGGAACGTGAAGGAAAAGAAAAAAAAGTAATGTATGTTATGTCATTCAGTCTCTGTCGAACTAGCGTTTCGGCATAAGATGACTTTCTTGAAAGTATTATGACCACTAACTAAAATTCTTGGATGAACTTCACTTCTTCTACGTATAAATGAGGCTTTAGAGAACAAACTAATCTCCAAAACTCTGATATAAGAGTCAAACAAATTTCTCAGATTTCAACTATTAACTTACCTTTAGCAAACTTATTTCACAAATAAAACAATTATCCCCTTTGATAAATTCGAATTAGGAAACAAATTTCGCGAGAGATGACAGCATCATTTTGGAGTGTCTTTACAACCGCTTTACAACTAACATGAATAACAATAAAAAATAAAGTAAAATGCATGACAATTACTTGGTTATATAAAACAAAAGTACACACTAATGACCAGTCATATTTAAAAAGGTCAAGTAGTCCATGGTAGGTGAAGGCTGAAGTCTATTGTTTTTTGTACACACAGTTTAGGCTGTAAGTGATTAATCCAAAGGGCTTCCATCACCTTCAATATCCAACCTTGAATTAGAGTTATGTGATGAAATAATTGTGAAACAATCATTAATATTGATTTTGTTACCTGACATTAATAATTGCTTTGCAATGGATGATGATGCTGGATTTCTATTCAGATTAATAATTGCATTGGGATTTTCTATGTGTTTTAATTACCATTTTGGAACATGTTCTTTTCGACGACGACATTGGAAAATTCTATTGGTTCTACCTATATAAGTGTCACCGCAACTGCAGGTGAACTTGTAGATACAGTTTGAAATAGAGTCCACAGAATTTCTTCCTTTAACCGTAAATACAGGGGTGACAATGTTCAGGATGTGAGGGAAAGAGATGTACCGTAGAATGTGTGCACTCGATGGCTGACCGAAGTCTTTGAGCTGTCAACTGCATAATTTGATCACCCCTCCTTGATAGGTTAGTAAAGATAGCTTTCTGTCGTACAGAAGCTCATCCATCCATGTGCCACTCGTGAATATTTTTCGGGCCCTTGAAAACAAATATTTCACTAGGAAACGTGTATACTGGATAGGAACAAAACTGGTAAAATGAAGATATTGTCCACTCCATGTATGTCTGCTTACGAAATATAGATCGCTTAATCGTTCCATCATCTCTCCTGGTCATTTTAATATCCAGGAAACCGAGTTTGTTATTCGATTCGAATTCGGAAGTCGCTCGGATATTTGGATGAATATGATTAAATAGAATAATAAAGTTTTCAATAGATTTACCATTATTGCCAATAATGACAGTACCATGCACAAGGCGTTTAGATAGCATAAATTCTCCAAGCATACCTTGTATTTGTTTCTGTAAATTCGACATGAATATATCTGCTAACAGGGGCCCTATTGAGCTCCGTATAGCACCACCATCGATTTGTTTATATGCCTTTTCTTGGAAGCACTTTGGATTAATCACATACAGCCTAAACTGTGTGTACAAAAAAATAGATTTCAACCTTCGCCTTCCATGGACTACTTGACCTTTTTAAATATGATTGGTCATTAGTATGTACTTTTGTTTTTTATATAACTGAGTAATTATCAAGCATTTTACTTTATTTTATTATTGTTATTCATGTTAGTTGTAAAGCGGTTGTAAAGACACTCCGAAATGATGATATCATCTCGCCAAATTTGTGCTCTATTTTACAATGTTAGTCTTGAGAGTACATGCAGTGTTTCTTTTTCATTCCTGGGTTTCTGAGTGGAATGCTGGGTGTTAAACTTTGACATTCGATGCTGTTTTAACCTCAAGAGTTTTCAGGCCTTTCCCAGACATCCTACCGGCTGATGAACTAGGTGGACTAAGAGTACTTCTGCCAGGGGTTGAAGCCCAAACTATGTGCGTGATTAACAAGCTTTTGATGAGTGAATCACCGCCACACAAATCTAGTGTTGTAATCCGTTGTAACGAATGCTACAACTATCGGCTAAGTACATACGAAGTTATTTCCTTATAACACTGTGTGCTTATATATTTGCATTCAAGATATTCTTGTTAGGAAAGCATGAGAAAGGCGGTAAAAATAAAGCTTGTTTCATTTTTGAAGTATGCCGACAACAATGTTTAAGGGATATTTCTTATAATCACTCGTATATTAATCATTTCTCAGCTAAGACTGGAGAATTAATAGACATCTGGACCCTAAGTTTACTTTGGTGAATAAGTATTTTCTCTGACTGTCTTGTGAATAATTAATACATTCAAAAAAAGTTCCATTCAGGTATGAAAAAGGCAATAAATACTAAAAGCAGATTTGTATTACATAAGACAAAAGTAATCAGAATTTATCTGAACAAGCTAAATGCATGTTTGTTCAAAATGGATCCGCACATTCCTACTCTTTCTACAGCGACTCTTTTTTACGCTAGTTGATTATTATTATTATTGTTTCCTTTAATTCCTAGAAGAAAATAGGGCTTCAGCCGTGCGTCTCCATTGCGCGTTCGGTTCTCTGCTAGAGTCTTCACCTGGCTCCAAGTCTGCCCAAAGGTTTGCATCTCCTCTTCACATGATCTCCTGCAAGTCACCCTTGCACTGACGACCAACTCGCCAATCCCCATTCTCTCGGGTTCCACTCGAGCAATGGCTTGTCTAGTGATGTCACTTGATGGTTTCCTCAGAGTATGGCCAATCAATCCATCTCCATTTCTTCCTTCCTATTTCTTTCACAATCGGTTCCTGGTTGGTCTACTCCCGCAGATCTCTGTTGCTGATCTTCTCTAGCCATCTGATCTGGAGTAATGAGCGAAGACAACTGTTAATGAAAGTCTGTAGTTTGTTTGAGATGCTCTTTATGACGCGCAGTGCAAGTCTCTGATCCGTATAGTAGCAATGACTGACTTCACATTGGAGTTGAAAATCCGGATCTTATTTGTGATGCTGAGTGCTGTTGACCTCTACAGAGACTTGAGAGTAGTGAAAGCTTGTCTTATTTTTATTTTTTTATTTTGATTTACAGCTTGATTCCACACCGTATTTTCAGTACAAGTGTGGAATTTTCAGCATGGATATCGGTAGCCCAAATTCAGGCCGACCATAGATATTGGGTGTGCGCCGGCAGGGGATCGAACCCTGAACCATGTGCATGGTCGGCGAGAGTCCTAACCACTGTGCCACCGACGCACAGTCTTGCTTTTCCGATTCTGGCTTTGATATCCTCGTCAGTTCCACCCGTCTGTAGTTGAAACGATGCTTCCCAGGAAGGTAAAGGAGGTTGTTTCTTTCAGGTTCTTCCCATTTATGTTGATTGTTGTCTGTTGTTGTTGTTGCTGTTGGTGGTGTTGCCCAGGTGTCCATACGTAATGACTAATAAATTGCAAAATCCCTTCTTCATAATTATCATTATCCCCTTTTTCAAGTATTGATTTTGTAAGGATTTAGTTTGATTGGTTGGAGGATTTCATCATGAGCTGATATCAGTCAGAGAACCATTGGAAAACCAGCCAGGCAGTAATGGGCAGCTGTTTCGTCACACCTAGTGTGAGACTCTTCATCAGTACGCGCGCATCCTACTGGGGTTCGAACCCAGAACATTCTGGTTACAAGGCAAACTCGTAGAACATTAAGTCACTCGGACCCACCTATCCAATGGCCAGCCCATGAATCCCAAATTGATTGGTTTCAGGATTTCAGCAAGTCAGGTGTGGGGATTAATACTCGCCAGTGATGATATTGGCTAGTGGTCACACAATATCGTGAACTGGAAGAAGTTGGGATTCATGGGCTGGCCCTTGTATTGGTGGGTCCGAGTGACTTAATGGTCTACGAGTTTACCTTCTAACCAGAAGGTCCTGGGTTCGAACCCCAATGGAATGCGTGAGTACTGATCAAGAGTCCCAAACTAGGTGGGGCGAAACAGCTGTCCAGTACTCCACTACTGGATTTTCTGCTAGTTCTCTAACTGATAGCATTATCCTATATGTTGCTGATTACAAAATAACCCCTTGGTAATTTCGACATATCCAAAGCATTTAGTTCCATTTATGAACTTTGACAACACAATAAGAAGATGTAGTTTATTTGAAATGTGTAATGTATTTGCAAAACACATTTTAGCAATTTATACAGACGGTTAACATTTCATGTGATTACATCTCTTACAAAAATTTCATGTTATAAGTGTCCATATCTCATTTAAAAGAGTTACTGCTTCTGTGTGCTAACGATGTTAGGTTTTGATTTGAGGGTGAGTATTGTCATCCGTTTGATGGTGTTACTCTATAGGAAGTCCCTTAGGTTCATTGTTAGCTGATATATGTACATGTCGCATCTTGTGAGCCCAGCTGAGGACGTAATTGGAAAAGTTTATTTTTATGAGAGATACATAATAGTAGTCACTCGTGATAAATCGATAGATGCCATAGGAATCCTTAACCAGATCGATAGAGTACAAAACATTATATCGTTAACATACATGAAAGAGAATAATAATTGCCTACCATTTTTAGATGTACTCATAACCCCTCCCCCAACGAAATGGGTCAATAAAACGATCTGTCTACAGAAAGTCCACATGGACAGGACAGTATACAAATTATCATAGTTTCTGCCCACTGCAGTATAAAGCGGCGTCGGTTAAGTGCTTGTTGAAACGTATTCACTGTATATGTACAGCCAACACCATTGAAGAAAAAACACAAGAACTCACTGAAATATTGTTAGATAACAATTAACTGCGTTACGGAAATGTCAATCAAAGAGCTCTATAGATCCAATCAGCTCCCTAAAAGCATGTTTATATATCCTTGCAGTTCAGGGGTGATCAACAAAGTCTGCTCACTAAACAAAGACTCAAGGCCACAATTAATAGAACTTATTATGTAGCTAAACTTATCTTCATAGAGAAAACGAGAACTATGCTGGCCTGTAAACCATCACAGCATCCGAACGATAGTGTCATATCCCACTGTGTTTACCAGTTCACATGTATGTGTGGAGACACGAACATAAGGAGGACCCATCGGTCTATGTAGTTTAGGGCTACAGAACATATCCCAAAGTGACTGCAACAACAAATAAAATTGCTGGGTACAATTAATCCCGGAAATCGATGTCAAAGATCATCCAAAGAGAAGTACATTGTTGAGACGGTTTACAAGGTTGATTTCAGTAATGTCTTTAAGCCCATATATGCAACAAGATTGGGTCACATACTTAAATTCGTTGAAGCCTTGGTTATGAAATGGCTTAAACCTGTCTTCTGTATCCAAAAGTAATTTGTGATTACTTTAAACCTGCCTTGATAATCCAACTAAGAACCAACGTTCAATTTACTTCATAATATTTTAAACCCCTTCTTTGGTTTTTTCTTTCTTTCTTATCCGCAGCCTTGCGTCACCTTCCTACCCATTATTTGTGACCTGGACCTGTACACAATCTGACCTGTATTGTAATAATTTATTCCTTCTTACCTTCTATATAACCGTGTATGAAAAGTAGGTGCGTGGTCACAATGTTCAAAACGGGTTGGCAAATACATTACACGTTTTAGATAAACTATGTCTTCTTATTTTGTTGTCAAAGTTTCTACAGATTAACTAGCCATAGTTTCACTGTAACTTTCTATCCCTTCTACGTCTTCCTAAAAATTTATAAATCCTAATTTTAACTGGCACGTTCACCATACATATCTTCAGAATGCTATACACTACATATATACTACTAAAGAGCCATTGATGAGGACCTGATGGAGAAGAAATATCTTTCCACGGTCACTTTCACCACGAACCGACATCAGTTTGTTAATTATTGAAGATCAAGAGGGCACTGAATGAGTGGTTGGTCCCAGTTCTGGACTCTATAGCGACAGACACTCCCGATCTCGCTAGGGATCAAACCGAGGAATTTTAGGTCATGATTCCAAGTAGTCGACAACTCAACTACTTGGGCTTAGTTCATGAAGAAATCACCACTGAAATTATTCGACACTCCTATAGAACTCATAATCTGAATATAAATCTTCAGCTAATCGGCGGTTTCTGCTTGGATGTATTGATGTTGTAATTAGAATTAATGTCCAAACGAGCACACTACATCAAGATAAAAGCGAATCTCATCGATGACATTCGCTTCAAGGTAGTTCCATATCACGAATTGAAAAAGTTAGAATTTAGGTATTATTGAACTTCGGCGTGAGTTGCCAAGTGGTCAACTAGCTGGCCTCATAATGTGGAAATCTCTGTTTCCATCTTTGGCGGGGTTAACAGTGGGCAGTGCCGAATTGTCCGAAACTAGTACCACCCCCACTCGATTTTCAGTGATTATCTAAATCATATTGATGCATGACGAATCAGAGATTAAAATTAATCCCAATCAATACAAAATTGATAATGTAAGTATATTTGGGTTCAATTTGCTGCTTATATCTAAATATATAATAAATAATAATATATTGCTTTTATCAAAAGTTGCCGTCGCTGGCTGGCTCCATACTGAAGATCAAAAGGCCAGCCTGCTGGCCGTAAAGAATTAGTAACAAGAAACTTTAGCAACAAACCAAGTAAGAGCAGGTTTCTCAACAAATATGTAGGAGAAAATGAAAATGGATTGGGCATTCGTTGAGTTGGCCATCGAATGGAATCGCTCTCAATACAGGCCATCTCTCTCCCCAATGGAGAGTGAGGAGTGGGTTGTCGGTGCGAGGATGACATGTAAGAGATTGTGTGGTAAGGAGGAGACGAGAGGTTGCGGGCAATTTTGGGGCCAGTTGAAGGGGATATCAGAAAATAGAATGAAGTGGAGATGTGTTGTTAAAGCCATATTTTACACTCGGAACCCAAGGAAAAAATAATAATGTAATACTTCCGAAACTAACATACACGTGACACGTGAATGCAGCTGACCACCGATTATCGAACAGTGTAAACTGACTAAACACAAATGATTGCTTTTTATTCCTTTACGATCCCAGTAGAACATACGGCTACAAGCTAGAGGCTTGAAGTTTCTATAGCAGCGGTGTTTATTTTTACGGAATGGGGTTACTAGCTAGTCTCATGCCCAAACGTTCCTCTTTACTAATCTTGCTGCTAGCTTAGCGAAATAAGGGAGTGCGTCGGTGGCCGGAAATCGAACCCCGGACCACATGAGGCATGGCTGGTGAGCATTCTACTGCTGTGCCACCGACTCATGAACATAAATGATTAGACACTGAAATTTTACCCTGAATATTCACGCCCAAACAGCATTGTCTTTAAAATAGCTCTCTTTTCTTTCGCAACACTATCCATGGGAACTTGTGTTAACTTAAATATACCCACCCACCCCCACAAATAATAATCAAAACATGGTTAAACTATGTGACATATGTCCACCGACTGCCCAGGATTGTTCACTAGTGTTCACATAATTCTGTGTGTCACAGTATACAGGAAATTAACGTTAATTACTCTTCATAATGAATTAGTTGGAGTAAATTTAAATTATTGCTGTGCAAACATGAAATTTGTGAACGACATTCAGGTATATGACTAAAACAAAAAGAACAGAGACCACCTGTGTCCTTCTTACTGGACAACACAGTGTTATTGCAGCACATATGGATAATTATATTTGTTTTAGCAAAAATTAAGAATTGTCCTACTTTACTCACCACTTTTTTCCCTCCTCATATCAAATTTCCCCTAATAGTCTGTAACTGGATGATAATGCACATTTGCGAACTGCAGTGAAACGAAATTCCAGATGAATTCTTTCAAGTTATTTTAAGACTAAAGCTTTCCGTCTACTTAAAAGCCTCCAATAATTCTGAATGAAAAATTTTAAAATATCTTTTCTTAATTGTTCGAATGCAGGGCTGTTTTTTGATTATAGCCTGATTGCACACCGTATTGTCGGTACTAGTATGGAATTTTCAGCATGTGATATCGGTAGCCCAAATTTTGCAGGCCGACCAGTTGATATCAGGTGAGAGTCGGTTGGGGATTGAACCTCAGATCGTTTACATGGTCGTTGAGAGTCCTAACCTTTGTGCCACCATCGATTGATCTCATGTTAGATCGTGAACTGATAAGTTAGAGAATCAGTAAAAGCCAGGAGAGAATAGTAGATAGCTCTCTTGTCTGAGTTTGAAACTCTGAGGTAGTACGCACTTAAGACATTAAGGTTACGAGGAGACTTATCGACCATTTAGCCAATGAAGCGGTATCCAGTGGCAGTTTGTGATTTATTTAATATCTGCGAAACAACACTTGGAAATAAGTCTAGCTACAGGATGAAGCTGACTGGAACTCAGGTGATGAATAGTAACCAGTGGGATCCACAAAGTTCAGTATGAGGACACATACTCAGCAACGATACTAACTCTATCAGTGGTTGCGCTAAAATTACGAATTGAAAGAAGTTAGAATTCACGGGGCATCGGATTCCGTCTACGTTGTTCAGTTGTTGACGAACTGGTCTAGTAAAGTGAACGTTTAGAATTCCATCCCTAGTGGGGTCGTAGGTGCGCACTGTTGAAGAGTCACAAACTATGGCAACAGGAATGGCTGTCTATTATTCCCTGTTTTTCAATGATTTTCCAGTTGATGTTGTTTCGAGACCAGACTTGAAATATACGTCAAGTTGATCCGATAAAGGAGCAGATTTTTAGACTCTAATTTCTTCATAAATTTACCATGTTCATTACTAAGTAAATTAAGAAACTTAAAAAACAGTTTTCAAGAGTTGATCTGTAAGGATTAGATTTGCTTTTCGAGTTTCACCACAGACTGATATCAGTTGGAGAACCACTGAAAACCTGGGAGTACTAGACAGATGTTTCATCCTAGTTTGGGAATCATCGGCAGTATGCATCCAGGGATTCGATCCCAGGACCTTCCGGGTTCTTCCATCAAAGATGTATTTGTTTCAATCACAAGGATATGGACAAAATTTGCAGTATGAAATGTTCACACCTTAATTTTAGGTTTTTCGCCATCTGACGATAGACCGAAATATACAAAGTATTATTCAGTTGAATTTTAGATTTTCCCGTCGATTGACTGAACCGAAGTGCTCAGTCTCAGGTTGACATGTCGGCTTCTTGTGCAGATGCCTCGACGATGTCTGGGTATGTAATTAGAGGTTAATTTGTGGGTGGCAGCTAGCATGGAAATCCAGGATGTGCATTTCTTCCTATTTGGGACTCGTCAGCCACTGGATGTACCTGCATTCTTCAGTGAGTCATGATGTTCCAACATGTCAACCTGAGACCAAACACTTCAGTCCAGTTAATCGACGGGAAAATCTAAAATTCAATTAAATAATTAATATAACCCATTGCACAAGAGGTGGCTGTGGTGGCCCAAGTGGTCTAGTGAATAACGCTTTGGTGTTTGAAACTATGGACACTGGGTTCGAGCCTCGGTGGGAATATCATCACTCACTGGGGAATGCGTGTACATCCAGTTAATTGACGAGTCCCAAATGGGATGAAATGCTCATCCTGCATTCCACTTTTAGTCACCACCTACCAACTAACCTCTTAATACACAGGACTGATAAAGCAAGAACATACATTTTTCATTCTATTAACACATGTTTAGCTTGAGAATCTTAGTGTAGGAAACCATAATGGATGAAATGGGATGCCATAATCAGTTACTAATAAGACGAATAGAAGGTGGTTATCTATAATAAGTTTGAGAGAATATCATTGATAATAATATTATCTTCAAGTATTGATTTTTGCAGGGATTTAGTGTGGTTGGTTGGAGGATTTCATCATAAGCTGACATCAGTTATAGAAAAGTCCCAAACTAGGACGAAACAGCTGTCTACTACTCCAGTACTGGTTTTCCAATGGTTCTCCAACTAATGTCAGCTCAGGATGAAATCCTCCAAAAAATAATAATAGCTTTATTTTGTACAGCGTTTATATATATTGTAAAAATTTCCACCTTAGTTTATTGCATGATATTTTCTCTTCATCCATCAAATAAAGTATCCACAGACAACAGACCATGTGAAACACTTCTGCCTGATGTGAAGTGCAAACCAAGATATTATGATGTCTCTCCTTTGCCATCTTCGCTAAATGCATGTAATTTGGTTGAATGGTAATGAGAAAGGTTTCAGGAATCCATTCTGTGAACCAAGGATATAACTCAAGAATAGCTACTTATCTCTTACATTGCAATCAATACGCCCCAACATAAGATTACGTTTTTTCTCATGATAACTAGAAATTATTAATATATGTGTAAAACTTGGACACTGTGGTAGTAAGTGTTTCCATATTAGTTTGTTTATTAGATGTATCAGACAGTGAAGAAACAGTATTATTAATTACTGGATGAAAATGTTTCGATCACAATTTATTGCTGTTCATAATCATATCAGTTATAATCACACCACTTCGAAACTTGAATTTTATAGTTTTCTTTCTCCTCTCCTATTTTTCGTCGTAGGGGTAGTAGAATTTTCCAAATATTTATGACAGGTGCTGAATCATTTCTATTACACGTATTTGCAGTTGATTCAATGAGCAATAAAGCTTCCGTTATCAATCTCTCCCTCCACCCTGTGACATTAGATTTTAAAACTGTCATCCTATCCCGTCATCCCATTGAATGGTTGTGTGTAATCGCTTGTAGTCAGTGCCATAGCTGAACTGTTCTTTAGATTTCTTACTTTATTCAAGGTTTTTGTGCTTCACTAGTCTAACTGACTGACCCCGTTCCACTACTTTGACCTCAATATATATTCAAATGGAATCCAAGTGGGAAGCGAAGAGCGGGTCATCGGTGTGAGGCTGACATGGAGGAGATCGTGTGGCGAGGGGGAGGAGGAGGTGGAGATGAGAGATTAGATGCAATCGTGGGTCTAGCCGGATGAAGAGGACAATGGAAAATGGAACGGAGTAGAGATGTGTTGTAGAAGCCCTATGTTCCAATCGGAACCCAAGGGAATAATAATATCTGTCAAGGAACTTAGCCCTAAGTTCCTATTGTAATGAAGACATAGACGATTTGAACCGATAAATACTATGTATTCGTTTCAACTTTAAATCCAAAACACCAGTATTCCTTGAACGAAATTATACTGTTGGCAATTAAAGCGAGACAAAATACAAAGTTTTTATTCGTATTTGTTTCCGTCTTCATTCAACTTTCAAGCGATCGAACCATTCGCGCCTTCGAGTTGCCCACCAATGGTTGTCAGTTCCAATAAACAAACGTTCAATGTTCACGTCCATTGACAATATCCTTTTATGGAATAACAATATATTCATTTATCCAATTAAAAATTTCTAAACAGTAGTTACTTGTCATAAAGTTTCTATGGGAAATTCACAACTTTTCGATGTCATAGTAGGAGGAACAATACTTGGACATTTGTTTAAATGCATTTAATTTAGGTTCATAGTTCAGCGGTTAGGACTCTAGTCGACCATGCACATGGTCCGTGGTTTGTTCCCCCGCCGATGCACACCTGATATCTATGGTCGGCCTGCTAAATTTGGGCTACCGATATCACATGCTGAAAATTTCATACTTGTACCAAAATACTGTGTGGAATCAAGTTATAATAGAATAGAATAAAAAAATTAATGAAAATTCATTCAATGGCTGCTTGGGATAAATGCCTAACTATGTTGCGCAGTGTTTCGACATGCCTTCTTTAATTGTTCAATTGTTTTCAGGAGTTAGTCGATAGGGATTTGATTTTTCCAAGTCTGACCACGAAGCGATAACAGTTAGAGAACCACTGAAAACCGTCAGGGAGTACTCGACAGCTGTTTCGCCCAAGTTTGGAACTCTTAAGCAGTATTAACTCTCTGAGTCTCGAACCTAGGACCTTTAGGTTACAAGGTAGGTTCGTAAACCATTCAGTCACTGGGACCCAACTCAATGACCAACCCATGAATTCTGTCTTCTATGATTTAAGCGTGAGCGACATCAGTCAATGTCATCAATGAGTATTTGTCCTCACTCCCGCTCACATGTTGATTAAACTTGAATCATTTGTGTATAATTGCATACATATGCAATTTCTGGGCACCATTCATTTATTATGGAGTATCCTATTAACTGAGATCATGTCACATTTTCAAGTATGTTAAAATCTCTTCGTACAAAATGTCAATTAGTCTTCATAGGCTGTATGCGACTGACAGTGGGTCCACGGAATAAACAATGGCACTATCTAACTCTGCACAAACCGATGTTTTCTTTCATTCAAATAATAATCTTACATCGAAACTTTCGGCTTTTGACTCTTTCAACCATATACTGAATCATACTGAGGTTCAGAATACAACGACAGAACTACTTCAGTATTCAATTACATAAAAATCCATAAATTGAATTTTCTGGTATTCTGTAATCTGATAGGCTGACATTCATTGTTATCAATGAGTTGTAGTTTTATCTTACATCTGATTATATTTCCGCAGTAAATTCCTCGACAAATTTATTGTCTTCATGAACATATTCCACTTGATGAATTTCAATAAAGCAAGAACAACAGTTCGCATGTGCAGAAAAATATGGTACAATCATTTTTTATTTCGTCGAATTCTCATCATCTGCTTACAATCTACAGATATTATTATTAAGTTTATTCAAAGTACCAAAGAAACGAGACTCAAGTCAATGCAAGAACTGGCGAGGAATTATGCTCCTGTCTATCCCAAGAAAAATACTAACCCCCATCACCCTGAAGAGCATCAAACATGTCACTCTGGATGAAAAACTTCGACCGGAACAGGCTGGATTCAGGAGAAACAAGTCATGTATTGATCAAATCGCCACATTACGGATCATCATTTAACAGAGTTTGGAATGGCAGTTACCCCTCCATCTCAACTTCATCGACTTTGAAAAGGCCTTCGACAGACACCGTTGATCGAGAGGTGATTTGGCAACTGCTTCACTACTACGGGGTGTCACCTACAATTATACATCTCATCCAACAGTTGTACGACATTGCTGCATGCCATATAATCCACAACGAGAAACTCACGGAATACTTCGAAGTGAGTATAGGAGTAAGACAAGCTGGCTGCCTACTATCGCCAATGATTTTCCTGATTGCAGTAGATGGGATAATGCGACAAACAGTGGGCAATGAGTAGACAGACATAAAATGGACCCTCATGAAAATCTTGGAGGATCTGGACTTTGCTGGTAATATATGTCTGATTTCCCACAAACTGGAAGATATACAAATGAAAAGCAACAAGTTGGCAGAATAAACATCAAAGATAGGACTTTAGGTGAACATAGAGAAAACAGAGGTGATGAAGATTCCCGAGCAACACCAACAGCAGCAACAATAACAACAGACAACAATCAGCACAAATAAGAGGAACCTGAAAGAAACAACCTCCTTTACCTACCTACCTGGGAAGCGTCATTTCAACTACAGGTGGAACTGACCAGGATTTCAAAGCAAGAATCGGAAAAGCAAGACAAGCTTTCACTACTCTCAAGTCTGTGTGGAGGTCAACAACACTCAGCATCAAAAAGAAGATACGGATTTTCAACAACAATGTGAAGTCAGTGCTACTCACTATACGGATCAGAGACTTGCACTGCGCGTCATAAAGAGCATCTCAAACAAACTACAGACCTTCATTAACAGCTGTCTTCGCTCAATACTACTCAAGATCAGATGACCAGCCAGAAGAGATCAACAACAGAGATCTCTGGGAGCGAACCAACCCAGCAGGAACCGATTGTGAAACAAATAGGCAGGAAGAAATGGAGATGGATTGGCCATACTCTGAGGAAACCGTCAAGTAATATCACTAGACAAGCCATTGCTCGAGTGGAACCCGGCCGAAAGGGAAGCGGCGAGTTGGTCGTCAGTGCAAGGGTGACTTGGAGGAGGTCATGTGAAGAGGAGATGAAAACGTATGGGGAGACTTGGAGCCAGGTGAAGACTCTAGCAGAGAACCGAACGCAATGGAGACGCGCAGCTGAAGCCCTATTTTCTTCTAGGAATTAAAGGAAACAGTAGTAATAATAATAATTATGCACGGAAACAATCTCAATATGTTTGCAGTTTTCACATGATCTCAGTTAGCATAGGGTTCAAGTTCAAACGATAAAAATTACTGTATGCATACTAAAGTAAAGGAGTTACATAATGATTACAGAAGGTAAGTAAGATGAAAAGTAACTAATAAACTGAGTAACACTGTGGTGAACTCAACTCAAAGCCTAGAAACTAAAGAAAAGCAAAGTTACGCTATATCAAAGGGAACGGTTAAAGCCAAAATTGCGTAATCACATGGAAGAGAAAGTATGGGATATCCGGTTATCAGGACAAGGAAAGACTGATAACTGACTACTTCTTTCTGAACACAACATAAATCTGATTCCAGGCGTTTGGTAGAAATTGTTTCGACGAACTTGAGAAGCGTAAAACTTTAGTATCTATTGATAATTTCAAAGGATTTTTCGAAGTCTACCTCATGACTTCATTCAAGGAGATGTCTGGTAACTGCACTTTTGAAGGCGTTTGTTCCCTTGAGATGTAGGCATTTTAGTAAATCTGTAGAAAATTGGAGGTGTGACATTTCTCCCGTTCTCCCAAGGTTACTGCTGTCGCAGACATACGTAAATTTATTAACACTTTTGCAGTCAACCTAACAAGGGTGTCTGTTGACTTTTGATTGCACCAAAAGGACGTTACCTTAATATATATGTAAAAATTGGGCACTATGGTAGTATGTAAGTCTACATTAACTGGTTTTTTAGATACACCACACACAGTAAAACAATATTGTTTACTGGATGACAAAGCTTCAAACATAATTTATTATTGTTCATAATCATATCAGTCAATTATAACCACACAACTTCGAAACTTGAGTTTTATAGTTTTCTTTGTTCTCTCCTATTTGTCGTAGGGTTATTAGAATTTTCCAGATGTCCGGATGGAAAGGTGTTGAATCATTTCTGTTACATCATTCCTATTACAGGCATGTATTCACTTTCAAACTTCGCTTTCAACAAATGAAGCTTCAGTTATTGATGTAGTAAGTGCTACTGCTGAATTATTCTCCAGATTTCTCAGCTAAGGTCAACTAGTCTAGAAGAGGAGCTTTCAATGCTACATTGCAGCCTAAAAAGAAAAGAAGTTAGGAAGTTAAACACTAGCGTTTATAAGAAACCCACACATTCAAACACATATTTGGATTTCCGATCATCCCATCCTTTGTCAGTGAAAATGGGATTGGTGAAATGTTTAAATAATTGAGCACAAAAACTAAGTAGTACCAAGGAAAATCTAAGATAAGAAGTGAGACATATAAAAGAAGCTTTGAGACGTAATAATTACTCTGATAAATTGGTCAGAAAGTATGTATGAAAATGTGAAAATAAAATTAATAATATTAATAATGGTAGTGTCAGTGATAATAATAATATTCATGACGACATACATGTCAAACATGCGCAAGATAATGACAGCCCCAACAATAAGGAATCTAAATCATCAGTAGTACTTTCATACAAAGAAGGAACGTCGGAACTCACCTTACGGAGAATTATTAACAATGCAGGAATAAAAGTGGCTGGCACTGGAACTGCCCACAAACTCAATAAGAAATAAGCTTTGTCGGCTAAAAGATCCCGCAAGTGGAGACAACTAAACAAAACACTTTAATGTATCTAATACCCTCCCGGAATGATTATCAGGTCAAATGCATACTTTAAACTAGTAGAACGGCGCCAGTCAGACTAGTGGAACATATAGACTTAGCGAAATCTAGATTAGTTGACACGAATAAGATAAGAAATCTAGAGAATAGTTCAGCTATAGCACAACAGCCCATGCAACTTCATACAGTCATGCAACAGCGTAGGATAAGATGAAAGTTCTAAAATCTAACTGTTACAGCAGGATGGAAAGAGAGATTGATAACTGGACCTTCGTTTATCGAATCAACTGAGAATACGTGTAATAGGAATGATTCAACACCATTCCACTCGAACATCTGGAAAATTCTACTACCCCAACGACGACAAATAGGAGATAACACAGAAAACTATAAAACTCAAGTTTCGAAGTTTTGTGATTGTAACTGATTGGTATCATTAT
Organism: Trichobilharzia szidati; assembly: GCA_944472155.2. Taxonomy (NCBI): domain Eukaryota; kingdom Metazoa; phylum Platyhelminthes; class Trematoda; order Strigeidida; family Schistosomatidae; genus Trichobilharzia; species Trichobilharzia szidati. The sequence continues at coordinate 137,968,002 of OX235274.1, read as the reverse complement.
GAGCAATATTAAATTGTTGATTGGACCCTAGTAACTGGTGTGACGTGTGTAGTCCTTTCTTTGGTGCAGACTGAATTCTATCAGTCAGGTTTTGCAATGTGGCCACCATTCTAGGTAGCTCACCATCACAGTGCACATTGATTTGATGATATTAGATGGTCCAAGGCTTCCTGCTGAAAGCCTCCAACCATCTAATATCATCAGTAGTAAATTGTTTTCGAAACTTCGTCATCCAGTAAATAATACCGTTTCACTGCGTGATATATCTAATAAACAAATTATTATGGAAGCACGTTGCCTGGTAGACAGGGAATCAACTAAGTAGTGTCGTTAAATATAACCTTAGTGATACCTTTTGAAAACAATAATAATATTAAAGTACTCTGTGAATAGTGTACACTTAAAATTAGAGAGAAATAGCAAGACTATGTAACGTATTAAAAATATTCATAAAATAGATTAATGAACACGTATTTACGTCATATATACCAGTCTAGACAGTGTTGTGTAAACAAATTAGGTATGTCTTTCCAAAAGAATGCTGAAAACAAGATTCCATATTGATCATTCTTATCCCTTCACTAACTAACCAAAAACACTTTTGTACAAGAAAAAAGGTAATATCTTTTGTGCAGTCTACGAAAATAACAAGAAGTGTGTAGGGTTAAAAGAAATGCCTTACTCTTAACATGACTTATGAAACTAAGGTGCGTCATTAATAGGCTAAATTAACACAGAGTTTCGACCATAAAGATATGCAACACATATCTAATACACTTAATAAAAACAAACCAGAAATATCAACTTAGTAAGCGTTACAGTCGAGTTTATTCATGAATCTGTTGAAAAAAGGGTACCTGTTCAAGTTGCCACACTCTATATTATTATAATTATTGTTTCATTTAGTTCCTAGAGGAACATAGAGCTTCAGCCAAACATCTCTAATGCTTTCGGTTCTCCGCCAATGTTTTCACCTAGCTCCACGTCTACCCACATGCTTTTATGTCCTCTTCACATCACCTCATCCTCCATATCACCCTCTCACTGACGACCAACTTGCCGCTTCCCGTTCGGGTTCCACTGGAGCGATGACCTGGCGTGTAATGTCACTCACTTGATGGTTTGTTTTCTCAGAGTATGACCAATCCACCTCCATTTCTTCCTGCATATCTACTGCACAGTTGGTTCCTGTTGGGTTGATTCGCTCCCAAAGATCCCTCACTATTGCTGATCTTTTCTCGCCAACCATCTGATCTTGAGTAGTATTGAGCGAAGAAAGCTGTGGACTTAGGTCTGTAGTCTGTTCGAAGTGACTTAAGTGATGTGGCTCCAAGTCTCTGATTCGTATAATAAGTGGCACTAACTTCACATTGGTGTTGAAAATCCGGATATTATTTTATTTCATGCTGAGTGCTGTTGACCTCCACAGAGACTTCGGGGAAATGAAAGCTTGCCTTGCTTTCCAGATCCTCGTGGCTGTGATATTCTCATCAGTTCCATGCGTCCGTAGTTGAAATGATGCTTTCCAGGTAGGTAGGTAAAGGCGGTTGCTTCTTTCAAACTCCTCCCATTTATGCTGATTGTTGTCTATTGTTGTTGCTGCTGTTGGTGTTGGCCAGGAATCTTCATCACCTCTGTTTTCTCTATGTTCACCTAAAATCCTATCTTCTCTGGATGCTTCTTCTATTGCCTACTTGTTCTTTTTCACCTGCATATCTTCCAGTTTGTGGGAAATCAGACATATATCATTAGCGAAGTCCATATCCTTCGAGTGTGTGGGGGTCCATTTTTTGCTTGTTTCCTCGATGCCCGCTGTCTGTTGCGTTATTCAGTCTACCGCAGTCAGGAAAATCACTGTAGATAGTGGGCAGCCAGCCTTGTCTTACTCCCGTCTTCACTTCAAATGATTCCGTAAATTTCCCGTTGTGGATTATATGGCATGCAGCATTGTCGTACAGTTGTTGGATGAGATTTATAATTGTAGGTGGCACCCCGTAGTAGCGAAGTAGTTGCCAAAACACCTCTCGATCGACGCTGTCGAAGGCCTTTTCAAAGTCGATGAAGTTTAGATAGAGAGGTGACTGCCATTCCAAGCCTTGTTCAATGATGATCCGTAGTGTTGTCATTTGATCGGTGTATGACTTGTTTCTCCTGAATCCAGCCTGTTCTGGTCGAAGTTTTTCATCCAGCGTGGCTTGTTTGATTCTCTCCAGGATGATGCGGCTTAGTACTTTGCTTGGGATGGACAGGAGCATAATTCCGCGCCAGTTCTTGCATTGACTTAAGTCTCCTTTCTTTGGCAGTTTGAATAAGTATCCTTTCTTCCAATTCTCGGGTACTTTGCCTTCTTTCCACACCTTCGCCAGTAGTGGTGTCATCAAGTCTACTGATGTCTATGGGTCAATTTATAATGCCTTTGCTAGGATTCCATCTGGTCCTGCTGTTTTTCCAGCTTCTAGCATATTGATTGCCTTCAGGATTTCTCTTCTCGTCGGGGGGTTGATTTTCACTGGTAATTCTGCTTCCACCGTTGGTATTATTGGGCGCGTTGTAGGTGGTGGTTGATTTAGGAGTCTTTTGAAGTGTTCAACCCAGTGTTTCCTTTGCTCCACTTCTTTGGTGATTGACTTTCCATTGTCATCTTTCACCGGCTTAATTTGTGTCAAAATTTTGCCCGATAGGCACCTAGTTGTTTGGTAGAGTGTTGCGAGGTCTCCTTTGCCTGCAGCTTGTTCTGCTTCGCTTGCCATGGCTTCATAATATTTTCTTTTGTATTCCCTGGCACTCTTCTTTACTCTTTTGTCCAGTGTCTTGTAGCTTCCATTCAAATCCTGTTTCTGTTGCTCGTCGATGCACCGGAGAATCCTTTGTTTTACCATCCCTCTCCCCTCTATCAGTCTCCAAGTACCCGTAGTGAGCCATTGTTTGTTCTGTCTCTTCTTTCTGCCCAGAACTTCCATGCAGGTTTGACTCCACACTGTTTTCAAGTTGTTCCAGTGCTTTTCGACGCTGACCCCTTCGCTAGTATTGACTTGTGTCTCGGCTTTGTCCTTTGTGCTTGTAGTGAAGATGTCCTTTGTGTCCTGTTCCTTCATTTTTTGAGTGTTGAACTTGGCTTGTGGTCTATCTGCAGCTCCTGTTTCTCTGAAAGCTTTTAATTTGATTTGAATCGTCCCTTGTATGTGATAGTGGTCTGAGCCAACGTCCGCTCCTCTTCTTACTTTTGTGTCCGGCAGGCTGCGCCTCCACTTCCTTGAGATTGAGATGAAGTCAATTTGGTTTTTGGTTCGCCCATCTGGTAACACCCATGTAGCCTTGTGAATATCCTTGTGTTTGTATACGCTGCCACCAATCACTAGTTCACCAAAGGCGCACAGGTCAGCGAAGAGTTCTCCGTTTTCATTCATCTCTCCGAGAGCTTCTCTACCCATGATGAGTTCCCTTCCTGTGTTGTCTGGTCCCAGTTTGGCGTTCATGTCTCCTATTAGTATTTTAATGTCACCAGCTGGAGTATTGTCCATTGTTGCCTGTAGTTGTCTGTAGAACTCTTCTTTCTTTTCTAGGTCTGCGTTGTTTGTGGGTGCATAGCATTGTATAACTGACACTTTCCTTATTTTTGAGTTGATAAAAATATTTCGAGATAAAAGATGAAAAAGAATTGTTATGAGAGGAAATCTGCGGGGAAAAACTAAATACGTAGAGGAATGTGAGGAGTTGATGGATCTAGGAGGCCACCAAGAGGAATACGGTGATACGTCATGCGCAATACGTGTCCTATTTTTTACAACCATATCGATTGACTTAACCTCCTTACGCAACACTCTGCACTCAAAATCAATATTGCTCACAATATTATGCTTCTCAAAACAGGAGGGAGAATGCGAATAACTGTGGTCAAACACAGATGGCCTTTTCAAACCTTCTACTTTTAAAGGCCACATCTCACAGCCCCAAGGAAGATGCAGAGAACTTTAGCGCAACGCAAACGACCTTCGATGGATGATAGCTAGCTGCATATAACGTCTACGCCAGAAATAACGTAATTTGACAAATGTCTCATGAGCTTTTTGTATACGTGCTGCGATTTCATCAGCAATCACTCTGTTGGGGTCGACGCAACTTCCCAAATAAGTGAAGACATCAACGCAGTTTACCACTTCGCTCCCTATCTTTAAGCTAGCAGTCGACATAGTCCAGTCCTGTAGCATCATTTTACATTTGACAGAACCAAATATCATGTCAAAACGTTTGCAGATTTCTGTTCAAGTTATCCATAAAACTCTTCATTTTGCCATCTTCATTCAGGAGGGCAACTTCGTCTGCGTACTCTAAATTTATGAACCTGCCTTCTGGTAAATAGTCAGTCCCTAAGTTTCTAGAGTCAGTTAGGGTCAATTTTCTTAGTATATGTATGATGAAATTAAGCAAAACCGGGGACAGTTTACATCCCTGATGGATATCACTGATTGTTATCACTTCAGATGATAACTCTTCGTAAGCTCATACACCACTGCGTGATTTTGAGGTAAGTTCCTTGATTGGTGCGATGTACTATCTTGGCACTCCCTTCACCGCCAGACACTGTCATATTACCTTTCGGTGTACTGAGTAGAATTCCGCCTTCATGTTAAGAAACGTTGAAATTGCTAGATGCCAGTTCAAACGCCTATGTTCTGGAGTCTGTCGAAGGGTGGACAGTTGATCTCAACTGTCGATATATCATCAAGGATTATATGGGTGTCACCAACATACTTCTCAGATTGGCGCGGACTCCCTACATGAGCACTGAAGTCACCTGCTCCGAAAATTATATCTTAGCATTTGGCTTTTAGCCAGAAATTACACAGCTTTCTGTATAAGTCATCTATTATTATATTATAATTATTGTTCCCTTGGGTTCCAAGTGGAACATAGAGCTTCAGCACCACTTCTTAACTCTGTCTTATTCCATGAGGTCCTCATTCGGCTAGCCACATGACTGCCTATAGTCCTTCACTCCCTCTACACATGATCTCCTCCATGTCGCCCTCGGACTGACGCCCATCTCGTCTTCTCCCACTCGGGTTCCCCTTGACTGATGACTTTGAGCGCGATGTCACCCAACGATCACCTCAGGGTGTGTCCAATCTGTCTCCATTTTCTTCTGCATATTTACTGAATAATAAGTTCTTGGTTGGTCTCTTCCCAGCCAGAGTTTCTTTTCGCTTATTCTTTCTGACGCCGGACATTTGATCTTCAGTATGGAATCAGCGCAGGTAGCTGTTGATGAAAGTCTGTAACTTGTTCGAAACGCTTTTCGTGACTAACACGCAATGCAAATTTCTGACCCGTATAGAATCACTGACTGACTGACTTCACATTTGTGTTGGACAGAATCCGAATCTTTTTTATTTATGCTGAGTTAGTCTTAGATGCGAATTCTCAACTCCAATGTGAAATCTATGCTACTTACTACACGGATCAGGGACTCAATGCCGCGTCATGAAGGGCACTTCGAATTTTTACCATGGACTTTAATCAAAAGCTGTCTTCGCTCAGTGATCATGATCAGATGTCCGGTGAGAAAAGATCAGCAATAGTGATCTCTGGCAATGAACGAACCAACCCATCAGAAACCAATTGTGAAACAAATATGCAGGAAGAAATGGAGTAAGGTGGATTGGTCATACTCTGAGAAAACAAACCATCAAGTGAGTGACATCACACGTGAGGCCATCGCTCAAGTGGAACCCGAACGGGAAGTGGCGAGTTAATTGGTCGTCACTGCGAGGGTGACATGGAGGATGAGGTGATGAGAATAGGAGATGAAAGCATGTGGGCAGACGTGGAGTCAGGTGAGAATGTTTGTAGAGAACTGAACGCAATGGAGACGTTCGGCTGAAGCCCTATGTTCCTCTAGGAACTAAAGGAAGCAATAATAATACTTAGTTAGTGCAGAAGATTTCGAAATTGATTGCAAACTGATGAAGGTGTATCTCGTCTTTTCGATCATAACTGGCTTTGACATCCTCATGTGTGCCGTCTACCTGTTGCTGGAACGATGCTTCCTAGGTAAGTGAGGGGAGTAACCTCTTTTAAATTTCTCCCACTGACAGTGATTTGTGTTGGTTGTTGTTGGTTGGTTAACTTTATCACCTCCATCTTCTCTATGTTCACCTGGAGTCTTGTCTTCGTTACCTACCAGCCTCTTCAACCTGTTTGTTGATTTCTGTCTACCTCTAAGTCTTCGACTTTGTATGACGTAAGACACACATCGTCCATGACACTCCAAATCTTCTAGAGTCTTCTCTACGGTCTAACGTACTTGTTGTTATTATTATTTCCTTTAATTCCTAGAGGAACATAGGGCTCCAGCTCTGCGTCTCCATTGAGTTCGTTTCTATGCTAAATTTTTCACCTGGTTACAAGTCTGCCCACATGCTTTCATCTCCTCTTCGCATGACCTCCTCCAAGTCACCCTTCGACGACCAATTCACCGTTTCCCATTCGGATTCCACTCTAGGGCGCCTCTTTTGATGTCACTTGATGGCTTGTTTTCTCAGAGTATGGCCAATCCACCTCCATTTCTTCCCGCTTATTTGTTGCACAGTCGGTTCCTGGTTGGTTTACTCCCGAACATTCCTGTTGCTGATCTTCTCTGGCTATCTGATCTTGAGTATTGAGCAAAGGCGGTTGTTGATGAAGGTCTGTAGTTTGTTTGAGATGCTCTTTATAACGCGCCGAGTCTCTGATTCGTATAGTAAGTAGCACTGACTTCACATTGGATTTGAAAATCCGGATTTTATTCTTCATGCTGAGTGCTGTTGACCTCCACACAGACTTGAGAGTAATGAAAGCTTGTCTTGCTTTCCTGATCTTTGCTTTGATATTCTCGTCATCAGTTCCGCCTGTAGTTGAAACAATGCTTCACAGTTAGGTAAAGGAGGTTGTTTCTTTCAGGTTCCTCCCATTTATGCTGATTGCTGTCTATTGTTGTTGCTGTTGGTGGTGTTGCCCAGGAATTTAACGCATTTATACATATACATATACATGCAAAGTGTGAAGCTTAAGAATTTAACGTGCTCATATTACCAACACGTTTAAGAATAGAACTTAAAGGCAAACTTTAGTTCTGTGAATAATCCACTCTACAGCATCAAAGTGTACGAGTGTGTTGTGAGTGAGTATATTATGCTTTTCAAGTAGTTCACTATTAAACTGCATCCAGACCTATTCAACACTTTACGTTTTCAATATTCCTGTTATAATAAGTGAGTACCATATTTGGTAAAATTCATTTTAAAAAGTTTGTTTACATTTCGTCTTGAAATAAAAAGACAGAACAGAGTTTTTTTTTAAAAATAATAAGAGTTTTCACACGTCTAACAGTTTCAAACAGTAGACTAACATAGACGTACTTGTGTTAACCCACAGAATAGTCTAGAAAGCGTTGAGTTGTGTTCTTTTTTGCATTCTGACAGTAATATTAAGTGTAGTAGTTAGAGAATTATACAATTCTATTATCTATTTAGTTCTTATTTTAAGAATATAATACGAATAAGATAATTACATTTTCGTGCATCTCTTGAGAACAAGAATACACTTATTTATCACATGCTTGGAAAAAACAATTGGGCACTAACTTGGCTGATGGTGCGTCGGTAGCACAGCGGTAGAATGCTCGTCAACCACGCAGGCGGTTCGGGGTTCGATCTCCGGCCACCGACGCACTCCTTTACCTCGCTCGCTAAGCCAGTAAAATAAGACTGGTAAAGAGGGGAGGTTGGGCGTGAGGCTGGCTAGGAACCCTATCCCGTAAAAATAAACACCACTGCTTCCGAAATTTCAAGCCTCCATCTTGAAGCCACCTTTTGTTCCACCTTTTGTCAGTCGCGAGTCCGTCCGAATAATTCAGTGGTAATGTTCCCTACTGCAGTAGTGGATGACACGGGTCTGAACCTAAGAAGGAACAAGGGTTGCCTCTAGATTGCAGATACGCCTTGCTGACTGACGAGTAACAACAAGAATGAAATCTAGGTTCCGGTAGGGCTTCCTGTGGCCGATTGCCTCCAACCATCTAGCATCAGTTCACTGTGCATTGCGATGGTGAGTCACCTTGTGTGGTGACCAAATTGCAAACTTGTCTGATGGAATTCAGTCTCCACTAACCCAAGAACTGGACGCACCAGTTACTGTGGAGCGATCGAACAAAGTAACTTTTAAATTACTGAATGTTTCAAAGGCGCATGTATGATATTGTCTAGAGTATGTTATCTGAAGGGAAATCAATTTACACAACCAGATTTTGAAACCTGAGTTTATTTTGGATAATGGCGGCGCATTTCCACCAATTTGGGACTCGTTAGTCGGGTATATTTGCTGTTACAGTGCATGCTGACTGTAATTGGAACTCTACACCTATCGTTTCAAACGACAAAAAATTATCTACTTAGCCACAAGTAATACAACTGCCACCTCCTGTGCAACCCGGATCAGTGATCACTGGCTTACGGATTCCACTGTTAGTCACCATAATCAGAAATAACTTCCTCAGGCATCAAAGAAGCATTCGTATCAGGAGTTGATATATCACTAGATACCGAGAATTTCATCAATTCCTAATTGTATCTACCAATTCGATCACGCTTGCGGAGCGAGCAATATTAGCCGTTGCTCTAGCAACTTGATTTTTCGTGCTTGTCTGGGAACATCTATTAGTGTGGCTAAGTGAAGGTGTAGTAAAAACCATCAACGGTTCCATATTAGACCACATGGTCCAAACTGGCCAAAAAGCTTGAATTGAAGAATCCTTCTCCATCATCTATCGGGTACCACACAAATTGCCATAAACATCCAGCTACTGAAGTCTCCAAACAGCAAAGGCTATCGCGATTCTCCTGAAACAACCAGGTGCTGTGTATGCAGAAGAAGCAAGTCAAGCCAGCCACTACTACTGCCCTTGTCGGCCTTCAGTGTAGACTGTAAATTCATGAATTTTTATTATTATCCCTCCTAATTTCTCTGTCTGATATTCAGTG
>OX235274.1:137324544-137344177 GCA_944472155.2 Trichobilharzia szidati | reverse complement strand
CTGCCAAATAGGACAACAAGCATCTCTAGCCAAGACTCTGGCATCCCGAGCCATTGATGTATGTTGTGTTTCAGAAACACGCATACAAGACCCAAGTGTGGTTATTCACCTAACCCCACCTGGCCAACAGGATGAATCTGCAAAATTCACCTTGAGGGTGTCAGGAGATGCGACGGCTAGCTCACGAGGATTAGCTGGTGTTGGGATAGCTTTAAGTACTAGAGCAGAAAAGACATTACTTGACTGGATCCCGGTAGATAGCCGAATGTGCGCTGTCCGCCTGAACGGATCAGTGAAAAGGAGAAAGGACTGCACTACTCGCCGATGCCTTTTCGTAATCTCCGCCTACGCCCCCACTGACTGCAGTTCGGATGAAACGAAGGACGAGTTCTACCAAAAGCTGTCTAGTTTGCTGCGAAAGGCTAGACGCTCAGATATAGTCGTTTTAGCTGGTGACTTTAATGCTCAAGTAGGGAAATTGTGTCAATCTGAGAAGAATGTCGGTGGCACATACGGAATTCCGTGCCAGCGAACCGACAACGGTGACCGTCTCCTACAGTTCTGTTCAGATAATCATTTGTATCTTGTAAGCACTAACTTCAAACACAAGGAGAGACACTGTTTGACCTGGCGACCACCATCATCAAATCAACGCTGGACACAAATAGACCACATAGCAATAAGCTATCGTTGGCGTGGGTCGGTAGGAGATTGTCGCTCCTTCTGGAACACGTGTGTAGATACCGATCACGCACTGGTCCGCGCTCGTGTGTGCTTACGACTGAACGGACGTAGGAAACAGCTGGCGGTAAACCCATCACGTCCCCAGCTCGACCAGGGAACTAAGTCCCTATTTGAGGAAGAACTAGCTAAACACATATCTGAGTTTGACAGCTGCGCTCACCCTGAAGAAGCCTGGAAGAATATTCAGTCAGCCATAGATACAGCTGTAAAAGCTGTGAATAAGGTAATTCCAAAGGTGAGTAAAAACCATTGGATTTCGACTGCCTCATCCGAACTGATAGATGCTAGAAGACTTATTCCGGCGAGCTCCGAATTCAATGAGGAGCGAAAGCTGCACAAGAGGAAACTTACGAAAAGTCTCCGCAAGGACCGTGAACAGTGGTTGTTGACAAAGGCGAAAGAGATGGAAAAAGCATCGGCGATAGGCAACACCAGACAACTATTCAGGCTTATCAGGGAAACAGGTGGTAAAAAACAAATGATAAGCGAAACAATCTCCGAGAAAAATGGCACCATAATTAGCTCCCAGGATAGACGTCTGGAGCGCTGGAAAGAACACTATGAGGAGCAGTTTAATTGGCCCACAGCCACACTTAACCTACCGGACATCCAACACCTCCCTGAATGGGAGATAGACACAGGTCCTCCGTCCTTAACCGAGGTTACTAAAGCTGTCACCAATCTGAAGCTAGGCAAAGCAGCGGGACCTGATTTATTGACTCCAGAGGTATTTAAGTACGGAGGCGACAGTTTACTGTCTGCGTTAACGGAGGTTCTAGGCAGCGTCTGGGAATCAGAGGAAGTCCCATCGGGTTGGTGTAAGTCACTGATCATCCCGATATACAAGAAGGGGGACAAGTCGTCTTGTGATAATCACAGAGGGATTAGCTTGACTAATATAGTATCTAAAATCCTAGGCTCAATAATACTGCGTAGATTAAGTGGTGCTCGGGAGACACAAACACGAGAAAACCAGGCAGGTTTTAGGCCAGGAAGAGGGTGTATTGATCACGTCTTCACCCTTCGACAGATTCTAGAACATAGGCATTCTTACCGGCGTCCGACAATCATTATATTTCTTGACCTAAAGGCGGCATTCGATTCTGTCGACCGGGAGGTTCTCTGGCGATGCTTGGCTGTAAAGGGAATGCCAAGAAAATACATTGCACTGATTAAGGCACTCTACTCGTACTCATGCAGCCAGGTGAGGGCCTATGGCGAGTTGTCATATGAAGTGGTGACGAATAGTGGCGTCCGTCAATGATGCCCATTATCCCCATTCCTATTCAATTTCATCATAGATGTACTAATGGACTTAACCCTAACTCACTTCAGCGACTCAGGGATTGACTTGCTACCAGGGAAGAATCTCGTTGACTTAGAATATGCGGACGATATAGTCCTTCTAGGCGAGGACTCTGACAAAATGCAGAGTCTACTGAACACCCTGAGCAACAATCTCCGCATGTTTGGCATGCGATTCGCCCCTATAAAATGTAAGATGATGCTGCAGGATTGGACTTCATCGACCCCTAGATTAGAAATAGGAAGTGAAGTGGTAGAGCACGTTGACCGCTTCACTTACTTGGGAAGTACCATCAGCCCCAACGGGTTGATCTCCGACGAAATCTGAGCACGAATACAGAGGGCTAGGTTCGCATTCGCCAGTTTTCGCCGTCTCTGGCGTAGACGCGATATCCGACTATCGACCAAAGGGTGTGTGTACTGCTCAACAGTCCGCTCCGTCCTCCTTTATGGCTGTGAGACCTGGCCATTGAGAGCAGACGACATGAAAAGATTAGCTGTCTTCGATCATAGGTGTCTGCGTTCTCTCTCCCGTGTGAAGTGGTATAATGAGGTGAGCAATATTGAGGTTAGGCGTCGAGTGCTAGGTAAGGCAGGGAAATCAATCGACGAGACTGTGAAATTACATCGACTGAGATGGTTAGGACATGTGCTACGTATGCCTAGTCATCGCCTTCCTCGACAATGGGCAATGTTAGCTGATATAGGGTCAGGCTGGAAAAGAGCTAGAGGCGGTCAAACCAAAACATGGCACCAATCAATGAAATCCACAACAGTTAATCTAAGCCACGTAGGAAGATGTAGACTTCCTGGTTGGGGCCCTCGGGATGGTAAAAACCAATGGTTGGAAACAATTGGTGACATGGCTCAAAATCGTTCTCAGTGGCGCAGATGCATCCACTCCTTGTGACTTATGATTTCCAATTAAACTTTTGTTCTCCGTTATTAATATTCCTTTGTCTCACACCTCTGTTTACTGTCTATATTATGCATTTCTTCTACTTCCTTCTCTTGCCTTGCGTGCTACATAGATTGTGGCGACTTGAACTGGCGCACATATGTGCAAAGTTCTATATCGAAAACCGACCGACCGACCGGACAGCTGTCTCGTCCTAGTTTGGGGCTCTTCAGCAGTACGCACCCACCGGGATTCGAACCCAGGACCTTCTGGTTACAAGGCGAGCTCGTATACCATTAAGCCACTGGGACCCAATCCACTGGCCCATGAATTCTAACTTCTGCCAATTCACAACATAGCGTGACCCCTAGCCAATGTCTTCGGCAAGTATTTGTCCTCACACCCGACCTGCTGCACCATACTGGTCACGACCAGAATGTCCTAGGTTCGAATCCCGATGGGTGTGTACTGATGAAGAGTCCCAAACTAGGACGAAACAGCTGTCCAGTACTCCCAGGTTTTCCAACGGTTCTCTAACTAATGTTAGCTTATGATGAAAATCCTGTGACAGTTTGTCAGTGTTCATAATCATACCAATCCATTATAACCACACGACTTCGAAACTTGAGTTTTATAGTTCTTCCTTTATTTTTTCCTATTCGCCGTAGGAGGAGTAGAATTTTCCAGATAACCGTGTAGACAGGCGTTGAAACATTCCTGTTAAACGTATTCTCTTCAGTTGATTCGATAAATAGAGCTTCAATTATCAGTTAATAATAATAGTATTAATAATATTAATGACGATATGCATTCCAAACATGCACAGAATGGTGACAACACCAACAATAGGGGGATTTAAATCATCAGTAGCACCTCAATATGCTTCGGTGGCTAAGCGGTAGGATGCTTGTCAACCACTCAGATAGTTAGGCGTTCAATCCCCGACGGCCGAGGCACTCCTTCACCTTACTAAGCCAATAACAATACTAGTAAAGAGGGGAAGTTAGACATGACGCTAGCGACTTCATTCCGTAAAAGTTAATACCACTACTAGCGAAACTTCAAAGCTCTAGCTTGAAGCCCTGTTTTCCACAGGAAATTTAAGGGAAAAGTACCTCCATACAAAGAAGAGACTTCAGAAACCACCTTACGGAGTATTCTTGACAATGCAAGAATAAGGAAAGTGACTGGCATTGAAACTGCCTGTAAACTTAATTTGAAACAAGCTTTGTCGGTTAAACGATCTCGCCAGTGGAGCCAGTTAAACAAAAAAATTTAGTTTATCTAATACCCTCTCTGAGGCGACTGTCAAGACAAATACATAGGTCAAACTAGTAGAACAGGGCAGTCAGTCAGACTAACCGAGCATAAAATCCTAGCGAAATCTAGATTAGTTGACGCGAATAAGATTAGGAATCTAGAGAATAGTTCAGCTAAAGCATTCATTACATGCAATTAAACACAACCATATAATAGGAGGATAGGATAAGATGACCAATCTAAAATCTAACTGATATAATAGGATGGACGCAGAGATTGATAAGGCAAGGTTTATTTATCGAATAAACTGCAAACACGTGTAACAGGAATGATTCAACATTTGTCCACCCAGATATCTGAGAAATTCTACTACCTCTATGACGACAAATAGGAAAGAATAAAGAAAAAAAAACCATAAAACGGGAGTTTCGAAGTCGTGTGGTCATAACTGATTGGGATGATTATAAGCAATGATAAACTGTGTTTGAAACTCCGTCATCCAGAGAATAATACTGTCTAGGGGTCCTAGGTGATTTTTAATTTATGAAAAATAACCAATCAAACTTGGAAAAAGGAATGCACACAGTTCAGCGAAGTATCTTTTTCTATTGTTGAATTCATTCAATTAGGTGCACAGTCACAATTCTATGCAATTATTTTTGTATATTGTTGAGAAGGCCTTCGACAGCGTTGATCGAGAAATAACTTGGAAACTACTCGAGTACTACGGCGTACCCCAAATATTCATCAACCTTATTCAACAGCTGTACGACAACGGCACATGTCAAGTGATCCATAACGCAAAAATCAGCGAGGCGTTTTGAGTAAACACAGGAGTCAGACAAGGGTGCTTATTATCACCAATGATATTCCTAATTGTGGTGGACTGGATTATGCGTCAGACAGTGGGAAACGAGAAGACAGGGATATTCTGGACCGACGTGAAGAACCTAGAAGACCTGGATTTCGCGCGTGGATGATTTATGTTTGATTTCACACAAAATCGAAGACTTACAAGCGAAAACCGACAAACTGGTCGAAGAAGCAGCAAAGACAGGACTGCAGGTAAACATAGACAAGACGGAAGTTATGAAAATAACCAACCAACCAACCAACAAAAACGACAGCAGCAACATCCAGCACCAATCACCATCAACGGGAGGGATTTGGACGAGGTTAATTCTTTCACTTATCTAGGGAGCATAGTCTCAATTACAGGAGGAACGGACGAGGATGTCAAATCGAGTATCGGGAAGGTGAGAAACACATTCATCAACCTGAAACCAATCTCGAAATCTTCGTCACTCAGCATCAACAACAAAATTTGGATTTTCAATTCAAACGTCAAGTCACTTCTTCTATACGGATCAGAAAGTTGGCGGGTCACAAGGAATATTTCCAACAGCATGCTGCAGACCTTCATCAACAACTGTCTTTGCTCTATACTGAAGATCAAATGGCCGGAAATAATCACCAACAAGAAACTATGGGAACAAACAAATCAGGAACCAATTGCTGAACAAATATGCAGGAGAAAGTGGAGATGGATTGGACACTCATTGAGGAAGCCGCTGGGTGACATCGAGCACCAGGGAAGTGGCGAGTGGGACGTCTAAGGGTGACATGGAGGAGATCGTGTGATGAGGAGTTGAAACAGTATGGACTAACATGGATGCAAGTGAAAAGTACAGCAGAAGACAGAAACAAGGGGAGACGTGCAGTTGAAGCCCTATGTTCCACTGGGAACCCAAGGGAACAATAATATTTTTGTATTTGTGTGTGAGTAGTTTGTACATCATCCGTATATTTCAAAATAGTGATGAATAATCAAAATTGTAACAAGGAGGTGAAAATTACTATGAAAAACATTCAAAAAAGGACCTTAATGAAACAGCAGTGCAGAGAAGTATCAAAATAAACTACGTAATAGGTTAGTTAAGAAAATGATGCTAATAAATGTATGTTCACGGATTAGTAGACGTTATAATTCAAAGGGCCATTGAATCTGGTCCCAGTGTATGAATGTCACAAGATCTTGCCTTGTAACCGGACAGTTCTGGATTCGAACCCTGGTAGTGGGTGTGTACTGATGAAGAGTATCAAACAAGGACGAATAATATCATAATAATACCGATTATCTACCCTTCTATTGAGAACAATTATAAATACAGGGTGTAAATTTGATGCACTGGGGGATGTATCCTAAAGTTTATGGAAGCCGTAGTAATTAGAAAGTTTAAACCACTTTTATATGTTCAAAACCAACTTGTGATCAAAATAAACTTTGTTTTGATCCCAGTATAGATGTACTATTATCTCCTGTTTTTGTTTACGGACCTTTATTATTATAGCCTTTTAACTTGACTTATGCGTGTTGCCACATTCCATAACGCTTTTTCCTTTCTTATGACAAATACGTGTGTTATGAAAGTACATTACACGATTGGGATAAATTACACGTTTTATTTTTTCGAAATTCCTATCAACTAGGCTACTTCTGTGCGGCTAGCTAAGTTATCCCAAGGAATTAACATCTTTTGTACAATGTGAATACCTTTCGATATCTATGATGAAATAAATGTGTCGCCTGCATAGTTCATTAGACTAATCAATCATTATCGATTATATATCTAGCCTAGATGAATTTGCCTAACAGGAGCGGTAGCAGTCTGAATAAAAATAAACGACATTTAGTGGAAACATCATAGCCTTACTCCGTTATAGAATCAAGAAATTATGGTGACATTAGATGTCTGGATGCTATCGGCAGGAAGAGCTGCCTGACCTAAGTTTCGTGCTAGTTAGCAATCCTCGGTAGGGCGTACCTGCAACACTGATGAAACCCATGCCCCTTCTGAGATGCGAACCTGCGTCACCCAGTGAGAGCTGCAGTCACAGACGTTACCACTGAGCTATTCCGGTTGGCTCCCGTTTGACCTCCTATAGGTCTGTATTGGTCACCTTGGCTGGACACTAGTTAGTTGATATGTTGTCACATGATGTCTGCCTTTGTCTTGACAGTCTGATATATTTGCTATGTGTACGTTGATCGATATTCCGTTATAACTCACAATATGCTTTGTCTGTCCATTAACTAAATAAACAATGTATGACCTATTTGTCACATGACATTACAACCAATCAGAATCCAGTGTTGGTAAGAAAATCTACTATCTGTCTTATGATTGGTTCATGTATGTATTTAGTGATTTTCATATTTACTTTTGCATTGTACACTTTTTGACTCACTCTCTCTCTCTTACACACCTTTCGTACTGTTTGGTACTTTCACCCACACTTTGTGTGACAGTTATTTCCCTTGTGGAAAATACAAACGTATCATCGTGAACGGGCTGGTCTTCTGATTTCCTCCTTCGCGTCAGGACAAATAAGGAAGTACTCAGCAGTACCAGTCTATACGTTATCGTCCGTTATATCTCATTAGCTTGTATACTTACACTCGGTCACACTCAAATATCGGCAACGACCCCATAAATTTATTTATTGACGATGAGTACATAACATTTATTGGCAACTAGCATCATAACACTAGTAACTAGTCTAGTCTTTTGTTTGGTTCAGACTGAATTCTAGCGTCATTCAAGTTTGTGATGTGGCCACTATGCCACTAGGTGACTCTCCACTGGGGTGCACTTTGAATTGCTGATATTATCCAAAGCATCTTATACAGTCGTACAGGAGTTCAATCAAGAGCCGGGATAGCTCAGTAATGACAGTTTTCTGATACCACTCACATCAACCAGTAGTAAATAAAAGACAAATTCAGCGAAGAAAATTTTCGTAATCGACGAAATCATCTTCACAGGGCTGTACAGCCGTATTTATATTTACCAAAAATCTGTAGTAGTCTATTATTGAGTAATAGGGGGTGACACTGATATAATTACTTGGAAGTAGCTTAAGAAGTAAAAAATAAAATTTGTAAATTACGTGGTACTCAACGGCACAAAGAAATTTGATAAGGTTAAAACTGCTATTCAGTGAGAATAAAGGTGGTAGTTGAGTGTCAATTTAACAAGTGTGAAGAGGGTGTAAAAATGTACAAAAAGAACATATGATAGTGATAATAGTCAGTTAATTATTAAAGTAAAAGCAAACTAAAAGTAAAATTAAAAATTAAAAAAGGAAAAGAAAAAATCACAATTTTTTTTACAGGGAACGACTAGTGAAGAAGTTAAGACCAAGGTGCAATAAGAGACTGGACAAACCTACTCTGTATACAGAGGATTGGAAGAAAGGATACTTATTCAAACTACCAAAGAAAGGAGACCTAAGTCAATGCAAGAACTGGCGCGGAATTATGCTCCTGTTAATCCCAAGCAAAATACTAAGCCGCATCATACTGGAGAGAATCAAACACGCCACCCTGGATGAAAAACTTTGACCGGATTAGGCTGGATTCAGGAAGATATGCAAGTGAAAAGCAACAAGTTAGCAGAAGAAGCATTAAAGATAGGACTTCAGGTGAACATAGATAAAACAGAGGTGATGAAAATTCCTGGGCAACACCACCAACAGCAACAACAACAACTGACAACAATCAGCATAAATGGAAGGAACCTGAGAGAAACAACCTCTTCTATCTACCTGGGAAGCATCGTTTCAACTACAGGCCAACGCAACTGACGAGGATATCAAAGCAAGAATCGGAAAAGCAAGACAAGCTTTCACTACTCTCAAGTCTGTGTGGAGGTCAACAGCACTCAGCATGAAAATGAAAGTAAGATCCGGATTTCCAACTCCAATGTGAAGTTAGTCAGTGCTACTATACGGATCAGAGACTTACACTGTGCGTCATAAAGAGCATCTCAAACAAACTACAGACCTTCATTAACAGCTAGTTGTCTTCGCTCAATACTCAAGATCAGATGGCCGGCCAGAAAAGATCAGCAACAGGGATCTCTGGGAGCGAACCAACCAGGAACCGATTGTGAAACAAATAGGCAGGAAGAAATGGAGATGGATTGGCCATACTCTGTGGAAACCACCAAGTGACATCACTAGACAAGCCATTGCTCGAGAGGAACCCGAAAGGGAAACGGCGAGTTGGTCGTCAGTGTAAGGGTGACTTGGAGGAGGTCATGTGAAGAGGAGATGATGAAAGCATGTGGGCAGACTTGGAGCCAGGTGAAGACTCTAGCAGAGAACCGAACGCAATGGAGACGCACGGCTGAAGCCCTATGTTCCTCTAGGAATTAAAGGAAACAATAATAATAATACAGAGTTCGGGGTTGTATTGACGAATTGCCAACGCCTCCCCCATACACAAAAACCGAAACCTGACGACGCCATTTGTACTACATTTGGCCACACCTTGTAGATGATCTTGAAAGATGACTCTGGTGGAGCTGTATGGCTTGATTTCATAAAGTGCTCGAGAATTGAGCTAGTCACTACTGTCTTGCATTTTAATTTTTCTAAACATACCGGATAATTTCCAGAGATGCGTTTGAGAAAGTAGTACTTGCTAGCCAGATTATCGAAATTATCAAAATACCGGATGACTGTTTCGCCTTTCTAGTGCGGAACCCATCATCAGTTTATCCGGTTTGATTGAGCTCACTAAACCAAATCAGTTCAAATCATGAGAAATCTAACTGGTTATCTATTTGAAAACTACACAGTTCTAGATGCGAATTCATCACAATGTTCTTCAGAAACCAAAAAAATATTCAAGATAACAATAAATTATCTTAGCACAATTATTCAACTATGTACTACTGCATATTTACAACTAATTCAGAACTGACATTTCCAAGAATAAGCATGAAGGTATTTGATTTGTCTGAAGTCTGACCATGGGTTGATATCAGTTAGAGGATCATAGGAAGCTAACAGGAAGTGTTGGACAGTCGTTTCATCCTAGTTTGGGTCTCATCGACAGGAAGCACCCATTGTCAGGGTTCGAACCCAGTACCTTCCAGTTACAAGACAAGATCGTATACCATTCAGACACTGAGTCCCTATTCAATGAATTCTTACTTCTACCTATTCATCATTTTAGCGTGACCACTAACCAATGTCATTGACGGGAACTCCATCCTCATTACCGACTGGATGGACCTCACTGGTCACAAATTCTCACTAGAACTCCGGGAAACTCCGTCATGTAGCAAGTCACTAGCTGGCATCAGATTAATTTTGAAGAGTTATTTTGTAGGGATTCTATTCTATTCAAGTTAGACCACGGATTGATATCAGTTAGAAAACCGCTAAAAACCAGCATGGGAAGTACTGGACAGCTGTTTCATCCTAGTTTAGAGCCGCTTGGCTTTCAATGGTTCTCTAAATGATGTCACTTTACGATCATACTTGCGATAAATCAAATTCTTACAGCAAACTGACTGTTGGGAATTAATCTCTTGCTGGCTAGTAACTGACTTCAGAATGAAGTAACCTGCATGTCTAGTGCGAAGTCGTGACCAGTGGGGGTTCATCCGATTGGCAGTAAGAAAGAATACTCTCCAATGACACTAACTGGTGATCGTTCTAAAATAACAAATAGGTAGAAGTTAGAATTAATGGATCAATGATTAAAGTCTCAGTGGCTTAATGGTGTATGAACTTGACTTGTAACCGGAAGATCCTGTGTTTGGACCTTAATGACTTCCAGACTAAGAAAAAGTAGCTGTTTAGTACACCCTGATAGTTTCCAGTTGTTCTCTAACTGATATAAATTCGTGGTCAAACTTGAAAACTACTCTTTCATATTATCTGCGTTTATCCAGTCTGACCTACACACTATCACACTGTCGTGTATACACGAAGTCTTGCGTCCTATTTGTGCTGAGATGATGAAATCGAAACTTCAGTTTGGCTTACTATTATCACTGTTATCATTACTGGGGCGACTCAGAAAAGTCCTCATAGAGAATGGATATCCTCCAAGATTTATCGAGAAAAACATGAAGTTAAGGGAAAAGCCTAAAAGAACCCAGACGGTGCCGAAGAAACTGCTATTTATGAGCGTTGAATATAAAGGTGACACCACAGCTGAGATCCTGAAGAATCGCTTATGCAGATCACTGAGGAAAGCCTTCTTTACGGATGAGCTACGTATCAATGATCAACGGATGTGTGAAGGATAAACTGCAGCTTTGGGCCACTTCAGTGTGTGTTTATAAATTCACCTGCTCCTGTGGAGCTAGTTATATTGGTCACACAAAGTGCACACTTTCCTAAGGCATCTCTCAACATTATCCGGCATGGTTAGCAAAAGGACAATGCAAGACAATTATTTACCAGTTCGGTTCTCGAGAACTTGGTGAACTCAGGCCACGCAGCTTCACCAGAGTCGTCTTTCAAGATCATCGACAAGATGAGGCTAAATGGTGCAAAAGGCGTCGTCAAGTTCCAGCTTTTGTGTATGTCGGAGGCACTGGCAGTTCATCAATACAATCCCGAGCTCTGTATACAGAAAAAGTTTGTCCAGTCTCTTATTCTACTATGGTCTTAACTTCTTCACTAGTCGTTCCCTGTAAAAAGTTTTAATTTTAATTTTCTATTTTCCTTTTAGTTTAGAAAAAAAATTATCACTCCCACATGTTCCTTTTCTACATTTTCTCACCCTCTTCACACTTGTTA
Source organism: Trichobilharzia szidati (assembly GCA_944472155.2). Lineage (NCBI taxonomy): Eukaryota > Metazoa > Platyhelminthes > Trematoda > Strigeidida > Schistosomatidae > Trichobilharzia > Trichobilharzia szidati. Next base: position 137,332,365 of record OX235274.1, on the reverse strand, counting down.
AATTTGCACTCAACTACCTTTATTCTCACTCAATAGCATTAATGTTATAATTTCCCTTGGGTCCTGATTGGAACACAGGGCTTCAACAGCACATTCTCATTCCTTCCTGTTCTCTACAGCCCCCTCCCACTGGCTCTACACTCGCTCTCATCCTAATACGGTCTCTTCCATGCTACGCACGGACATCCAACTCACCGTTTCCATTTAGAGTTCCACTCGATGACCAGTTTGGTGAATGATTTCACTCAACGGTCTCCTCACAGTTTGTCCGATCCATCTCCATTTTCTTTAGCATATTTTTTGAGAGGTACGTTCTTCGTTGGTTCATTGTTAGAGCTCCTTGGCGCTTTTCCCTTCCTGTAGGCCATGTAATCTTCTGTGTCGATTGAAGATAGTTATCTGTTGATAAAATTTTACAGCATTATTATATTATTATTATTTCCTTTAATTCTTAGAGGAACATAGGGCTTGAACCGTGCGTCTCCATTGCGTTCAGTTCTCTACTAGAGTTTTCACCTGACTCCAAGTCTGACCACATGCTTTCCTCATCTCCTCTTCACATGACCTCCTCCATGTCACCCACGTACTGACGACCAACTCGCCGTTTCCCCTTCGAGTTCCACTCGAGCGATGGCTTGTCTAGTGATGTCAATTGATGGTTTCCACAGAGTATGGCCAATCCATCTCCATTTCTTCCTGCCTATTTGTTTCACAATCGGTTCCTGGTTGGTTCGCTCCCAGAGATCCCTGTTGCTGATCTTTTCTGGCCGGCCATCTGATCTTGAGTATTGAGCGAAGACAACTAGCTGTTAATGAAGGTCTGTAGTTTGTTTGAGATGCTCTTTATGACGCACAGTGCAAGTCTCTGATCCGTATAGTAGCACTGACTAACTTCACATTGGAGTTGGAAATCCGGATCTTACTTTCATTTTCATGCTGAGTGCTGTTGACCTCCACACAGACTTGAGAGTAGTGAAAGCTTGTCTTGCTTTTCCGATTCTTGCTTTGATATCCTCGTCAGTTGCGTTGGCCTGTAGTTGAAACGATGCTTCCCAGGTAGATAGAAGAGGTTGTTTCTCTCAGGTTCCTTCCATTTATGCTGATTGTTGTCAGTTGTTGTTGTTGCTGTTGGTGGTGTTGCCCAGGAATCTTCATCACCTTTGTTTTCTCGATGTTCACCTAAAGTACTATCTTTTCTGGATGTTTCTTCTGCCAACTTGTTGCTTTCCACTTGCATATCTTCCAGTTTGTGGGAAATCAGACACATATCATCGGCGAAGTCCAGATCCTCCAAGTCTTTTCTGTGGGTCCATTTTGTGCTTGTCTCCTCGTAGTTCTGCTTCCGTTGTTGGTATTGTTGGGCGCGTTGTAGGTGGAGGTCGATTTAGGAGTCTTTTGAAGAGTTCAGCCCAGTGTTTCCTCTGCTCCACTTCTTTGGTGATTGACTTTCCATTTTCATCTTTCACTGGCTTAATCTGTGACGAACGTTTGCCCGATAGGCACCTAGTTGTTTGGTAGAGTGTTGCGAAGTCTCCCTTGCCTACAGCTTGTTATCCTTCACTTGCCATGGCTTCGTAATATTTTCTTTTGTCTTCCCTGGCACTCTTCTTTACTCTTTTGTTCAGTATCTTGTAGCTTGCATTCAACTCCTGTTTTTGTTGCTCGTCGGTGCACTGGATAATCTTTTGTTTCACCATCCCTCTCTCTTCTATTAGTCTCCAAGTGTCCGTAGTGAGCCACTCTTTTTCCTGTCTCTTCTTTCTGCCTAGAACTTCCATGCAGGTCTGACTCCACACTGTTTTCAAGTTGTTCAAGTGCTTTTCGACGCTGACCTCTTCACCAGTGTTGATTTGTGTCTCGGCTTTGTCTTTTATACTTGCATTGAAGATATCCTTTGTGTCCTGGTCCTTCAGTTTTTGAGTGTTGAACTTGGCTTGTGGTTCATCTGCAGCTCCTGTTTCTCTGAAAGCTTTTAATTTGATTTGGATTGTCCCTTGTATGAGATAGTGGTCTGAGCCAACGTCTGCTCCTCTTCTTACTTTTGTGTCCAGCAGGCTGTGCCTCCACTTCCTTGAGATTGAGATCAAGTCAATTTGATTTTTGGTTCTCCCATCTGGTGACACCCATGTAGCCTTGTGGATATCGTTGTGTTTGTATACGCTGCCGCCAATCACTAGTTCATTGAAGGCTAAGAAGTCGGCGAAGAGTTCTCCATTTTCATTCATTTCTCCGAGAGCTTCTCTACCCATGATGTGTTCCCTTCCTTTGTTGTCTGGTCCCAGTTTGGCGTTCATGTCTCCCATTAGTATTTTAATGTCGCCGACTGGAGTATTGTCCATTGTTGCCTGTAGTTGTCTGTAGAATTCTTCTTTCTTTGGGAGGTCTGCGTTGTTGGCCGGTGCATAGCATTGTATAATTGACACTTTCCTTCCTTTGGAGTTGAATCTGGCGGTTATTATCCTGGGCGAGATCGCCTCCTATTGCATCAGGGCCTTTGTTGCCGTTGGTAACATCATGATAGCCACGCCCTCGGTGTGCGAGTGGTGACCGGAGTAGATCACTGACTCACCCGTTGACAATTTGGTGAGTCCATTCCCATTCCATCTGCTTTCACATATTCCCAGTACTTGAATTCCGTATCTTTTCATCTCGTTTGCAATCTGGGCAGCTTTGCCAATCTCGTACATGGTGCGGACGTTCCATGTCCCCACACAGACTTTTTCTTTTGGCGCAAGGAGATTCATCGTGCTGAAGTTTCTGTAGCAACTTTGTTTACAGGGTGGGGTTGCTAGCCTCACGCCTGAGAAGGGGATTGTTACATTAAAATATAGTTTACAGAGAAGCGACCTTGTGGGTTGCTCCCCTTGAAACCAGGAAAACAAGGAATAAAACAATCAGAACAACACTAGCAGAAGGAAAATAATTCACAACAGGAAGGGTAACAAGTGACAACAACAATAAAAAACAAAACCTTAGCAGTAGTGTTACAGTCAGATACAGTTAACCAAAATGATACCAAAATCATAGACTCACCGACTTGAGCCAACTTGAACATGTAAATCCATCAATATATATACAATTATGGATACTAGTTAGTGTTAGTGTTAGACAGACACAAATGTCAAGCAGATAGTTATAGGCACTATCAGTCAACAAGATTATATCCACAGATTCAGTGTTTGAAAGGTAAATAATTACAATAATTTTTGCAACTTCTTGGCAAGAAATTCCACAGAAATAAGAGTTTTATGTAGCTACGTGAATGTAGCATAGTAATCGAAAAGCGCGTCAAGGTCACTAATTGCACTATCAAAGTCTACAGCAACCCGCTGGAAATTCTTTTGATGACACATCAAATCCTTCCCTGAGATCCATTCAAATATACGCCATGTGCATGTATTTATTTGAATGAATCTTATAATCTGACTAAATATTATTGATTTTTAAATTTTAGCCATCAAACAAATTGATCTCATTAACCTTAATATTAGAGAAAAAGATCGTTCTGATCGAATACATATGTTTCTTAGTAATTTTTTCATCCAACTGTTAAGTAGTTTTCAGAGTAATTATAAGGTTTGATAGGAAAAATGTAATCTAACTTTAATTATGCCTTAAAATTGTTGGTTATTTAGTTTCAATAAATCCTGTAAAGTATTTTACTCTGATAGTCTTCTATGGCATAAAACATGCTATTAAATATATTCATGTTTATCTTGACCTGAATTCCAGTGATGTTGCTTAAAAAAACTGCTTTTGTGATTGTTATTTCTTCCAATGATTCTTTATGATTCGTTTATGTACTTTATATGAACAAATATATTATGGAACCGGTTAGTTCCTTTTACCAATTTCAGCAACACGATAAAAAGTTAGAATTCATGGACTGGACATTGGATCGGGTCTCAGGGGCCTAATGGTCTACGAGCTCGCTGACTTTGTAACCAGAAGGTCCTGGGTTCGAACCCTGACGGTGGCTGCGTACTGCTGATGAAGAGTCCCAAACAAAGACGAAATAACTATCGAGTAATGCCAGGTGGTTTTCCAATGGTTCTCTGACTGATGCCAGCTCATGATGAATTCGTCCAAACAATAAGAAGAGATTAATTTATGTGAACAAGACATGTAATAAGTGACCAATATTGCTATTTTCAATTAGGTCTTCTTCAGGCCTTACTCTAATTTACATAGATTTATATATAAAAGACAAAATTTAACCAGTGAACAATAATTGGATTGGGTCCCAGTGGCTTAATGGTATGCGAGCTCGCCTTGTGACCAGAAGGTCCTGGATTCAAATCCCAGTGGGTACGTACTGATGAAGAGTCACAAACTAATCTCACGAAACAGCTGTCCAGTACTCCCAGGTTTTCCAATGGTTCTCTAACCAATGTCAGCTCATGATGAAATCCTGTAACCAATCAACCAAATCCCTACAAACTAATATTTGAATATAATAATAATTTATAAAATTATATCTGTAAAATCTCAGCGAGATTGAAATAAATAATTCCAACGTTTCGTCCGGAAATCTGGTCCGAACTTCTTCTGGGAAATTAATCGAAATTAACGTAACAGAGGTTTATATATAAAAGGAACATCACTTGTTTTTAAAAACTTTGTCCAATCATGAGTCATGCAACAGGCATCAACATGTCGAACGAAACGTTGGAATTAATCATTTCAATTTCGCTGAGATTTTACAAATATAGTTTTATAAATGTCTACTTCTCACTCAGCTCTCAATTATTTTGCAAATATCCGGTCAAATCTTGATCACAGTTCATATGTATAATAATAATTGCTCAAACGAAGGACAAGTTCTCTAGCTGTGTCACTTCAGTGTGCATTTACAAATTTAGCTGCTCCTGTAGAGAAAGCTAGCCAGATAGGGCGAACAACTAGACAGCTCAACAAACGTATTAATGAGCATCTTCATTCATGGTTCCGAAAAGGCCAAATTAAATCTATAAGAAGTTCTATTTTGACTTATTGGATTGATGATAGTAATCACCAAGTGGGCAGAAGAAGTGTCTTCAAAGTGCCTTATCTATCTCATTCCATCAAACAACCTTTCGAACGGAATTCAAATCCGCCTGCTGAACACATAGCCGAAGCAATGGGAATCAATTTGAGAGAACACTTCTAGTCTTTGCATATAACAAAACAAGTTTGTTCTGCCTTTATCTATCCGCTGCTCACTTAGGTAAATTCTGCTTAAGTAAAAACCCTCCCGCCCTTTCTTATTTTCCATTTCCTTCGTACTTTTATGGTATTTATTTAAACTCTGATTATCTGTCACTTCACCTACTTTTAGTAATACATAACTTTTAAGATTTGACCTAATTTATTTATTTATTGAATTGTCTACGTACACACAAAAATTATTATTACCTTCGTTATTCTTATCGCCACGTGCATAAACCTTATTATCACCATTATTTTGTTATCATTATAATCATCTTTATTACTGACGTTCAAAACATTTACCACATGTGCACTTAGTTGTGTTCTCTGAGCTGGTTGATTTAATTTCAAAGCTTTCGTCATCCTTCTGGACAACATCCCTCTTCAGTGCAAGTTTTAGCAAAAAATGAACTCATTTAAATTCTTCATGATATAATTGTGTATCCTGGCAACCATTTTCGTGACTGGTAGTTGATATACATCTCTATTGTTCATTCGTTTATTGACTTAGAATTTGAACTTTCTTGTCATGTGATTTACTTTTTATTAGCTGGTAAATTTCGTCTATATTTATTAGTATGTTTATTAGTCACTAATTCGCTTGAGTACCAGGTTTCTAGAAATTCTCTGACACTTTTAGTGTTCCTGCTGTTTAAAATTTCTAAATTCTCCCAATCAAACTAGTGTTCATAATTCGACCCACAGGTTCAACAATACCCTGACTATACGGATTGCCAAAAACTCATAAACAGGGTCTTCCGCTGCGCCGTATTTTGGACATGTCGGGATCTCCATATCATCCAATAGCGAAATGGCTAGCAGAACTCCTACAACCTGTCAGAGAACGAATTTCAAAACATTCCCTTCGGGATACCTTTGAATTCATCGATTGCATCAAAGATGTTAAAGTGGGAGACAAACGTATGATTTCACTCGACTTCGAGTCTCTCTTTACAAACGTCCCTATTACTGAGACGATTTGTTTTCTATGCAAATACTTGGAAGAAAACAACCTGGATATTGGAATACCTACCACCAAGCTAAAAGAACTCCTACTCAGATGTACCCTAAATGTCCAGTTCACATTCAATGGGAACTTCTATAGACAAAAAGATGGCGTGGCGATGGGATCACCTTTGGGTCCGGTGCTGGCTGATATTTTCATGGCAAGTTTGGAAAACGGTCCGCTGAAAGCAACCATCGACAAATTCTTCTTATACAAAAGGTATGTCGATGATACTTTCGTCATCTGCGATCACAATTGTGATCAAAATATTGTTCTTCAAGTTTTCAGTAGTTGCCAACCTGCCATCAAATTTACAACCGAAGTAGAAACCAATGAGACAGTCTCCTTTCTGGACCTTCGTCTAAGTAAGAGGACCGATGGCACCTTGAACAGATCAGTACACAGAAAACCCACATGGAACGGTCAGTTGACAAACTTCTACAGTTGGGTACCAATAAGTCGCAAGCGAAATTTGATAATATCTCTGGCGACTAGAATCCGAAAAATCTGTAGTCCAGAATCAATAGAGGAAGAGATCGCCCTCTTAAGGAAGACACTGCTCGAGAATAGCTGCCCACCCCGTTTTATAGACAAGCACATTAAGCCTAAGACGTACAAAGAACAACCCATTACAGCACATAAGAAGATGGTCTACATGAATGTACCCTCCAAAGGTGACCTTCTGGATGACACCTTGAAGAAGAGGATATCTACTGCTCTCAGGAGGACATTCTTCGCTGCCACACTACGACTGACATTTTCCTCCCGGCCATTGTTCTTCAACTACTCTAAAGATAAACTATCGCATTTGACCACTTCCATGTGTATCTACCAATTCACCTGCTCTTGCGGAGCGAGGTATATAGGTCGTCCGATGCGTGTTTTATCTAAAAGAGTTCAAGAACACTATCCTGCCTGGCTACGGAAAGGTAACAACGGAGCAATAAGGAGCACCATTATTGAGCATATACTCAACACTGGTCATTCGATTTGCAAGGAGAAGTCGTTCAAAGTCATCTATAAAGTCAAAAGAAGCCTTCCAAAATCGACAAGCTTCCGTATACTTTGTACTGCTGAAGTCTTAGCGATTTGGATGGAAAAGCCTGAGTTATGCACACAGAAGAAACTTCTCCACCCCCTCCTACTACCGTGGGTTTAATTCCAAGTTTATTTGTCATCAACATTTTATTATCAAATTTTTTGCAATCTTCGTATAACAATTTTTAGTAACTAACCCATTCAGTCTTTTCACCTATTATCTAGTTTACTTTCATAATTGTCTCCAAACTCCTTCACTAGCATCTAATCTTTCTAAACATGTCTATATTACGTAGCCCTACTCACATCTTACCAATCTTCACCCCACTTAGTTACAACTTTGATTATTAATCACACATTTTAACTTTATTATTTTGATGATATAATCAACAACCCACACTAACTGTTATTTTGATTTTGACAAACCTAATGTACACACACACACACAAAATAATTGTACATATATTTGCGACTGTACAGCTAAGCGAATGAATTCGCCGAAAAGAGACTCTTCGCTGAACTAATTTGTTCTTATTTCAAAATAAAAGTGTCGAATATTTCTGAACAACAAGTTATAATCTATCTGTTTT
>OX235274.1:137304971-137324046 GCA_944472155.2 Trichobilharzia szidati | reverse complement strand
GCAGAGAAACAGTGTCTTCTGATTGGTCGTTTTCTCGCTGGAAGTTATTCTGTCATCTCTTTGAAGGTCAACCATATATCTGCGAATTGCACCCGCCCACGCAAAGTCTGCTGTTATTGGTTGTTGCATTAGTCTTTGTGCCTGTTTTTTTCTCATGACCAAGATTTTGGACGTAAACATTGAAGTAAATTGCTGTCTACCAATTTTGGCTAGCAGACAGCCCTCACCACAACAGGACCCTAATGATCACGATTTCACAATGGTTACAGGATGAAGTTGCCTGAAAGAGTTCTAATGAAAAGCTATGATCAGTGGAGTCTACCAGACAGGATATGAAGACGAATACTTAACGATGACATTGGCTAGAGATGGTGGTAAATACATTGAGAATCGGCAGGAATTAGAATTCATGGGCTGATAAAGTTCAGTTATCATAGCCAGTCATGGTCTGTCAAAAGTTGACTTTCAAGAAGAACCAATCAGATTTAGGGAACACTACGAAAGGTCATTGCATATCAAATCATGCCTGTCTTTGTGGATTTGGTGAGTGAGTTCCATGAAGACAGAGTAAATCTATACTGTTAGATAGGGAGTTAAAGGTTAGGTTAAAGAGTCTCAATGGATCCCAAAGAACACCAAGACGTACAGTCACCTGGATGAATACAGCTATCGCGCATAATATGATTCCTCTATGGATTATTCTTGGATTAACTGTGAGACACTCTTACAACACATAAGAGACAATTACCCAGTTTTTTAAAGCTTTTTTTCCTAAAGATTATGTGACTTTTTGCATCTGAATTCTGATTGGTTGTTCAAGGTCATTGTGATTTTGGCTGATACTTTAAGTTCAACCATGCATGAGCTATTGAATTCTATCCACCCAATCCCTAAATGGTCAACAGCCTCGCCACCTAGTAATCTGAAGGTCTTGGATTCGATCCCTAGACAGATTATGGATAAATCCTGCTAAAGAGTTTCAAACTGACTAACTGGTTTCAACATAGAACTTCGCAAAGAAATGGAGCAATTCAAGTTGCCCGACAGATAGTTGCTACCTTGATATCGTGATGGTCAGGCTTGCATATCCCAAAAACCCAACAAGCTACGCTGGCTGGAACCAGTGTTTCTGTAGGTTCTACCATGCTGGGAAGATTGTTAGGATGGCGATTAAACTAAAAGCAATTACCGGTATAGTGTAAGTTTTTCTTTTACACTATGATGGGAGTCTTTGGACAAAAACGTACTGCTGGGGAACAGGGATATAACAGCAGTAAGGTGTTTCCCTCAGATGACCAGCATACCAGCTATACTGTCTCTTCACTCTTGAGAGAGAGGCGGTGGTTAGAAAAGGTCGACCCCAGGAATTATACATCCCAATTTACCCTTCGGTGGTCCGTAGCCGTAAGTTAACTAGTACGGAACCAAACCTAAAAGCCAGGTTAAACGGGCCGTGGGTGACCGGCCCCTGGACTCTGCCGTCACTCAACACTAATTCTATTTCTATTTCAAGTATCCTAGGAGGTAACATCCGTCGACACACTTCCAAAAGCACACGAAGCCCTGAGAATCTCAAACAACTATCCAATACTCCCTGCTAGTTTTCAATAGTTCTCTAACTGTGATGAGATCAATCAAAACATTTACAAAAATCAACAATTGAAAACTACAATATTTTATTCCCAGTTCACTTAGTCGATCGACCAATCAATCAATCAATAAAAGATAATAACCTGAGTTCGAATTTAGAGAAATACACAAACAAAATAGAACTAAAACAAGTAGGAAGGGGAGCGGATAAAAAATCTTGGCATAAAATAATCGATCTAAACATTAACATCTCAAAATAGTAAAAAGAAAACTAAAATTCCTGAAAACATAGATTCCATATCAGCGCCATCATCATCATTATCACCATCGTTACTTAGCACTGAAATAACGCGGAAGAAATAAATCGTAAGGTTTGCCTTTAATAACAGAAGATTCTCTGTACGGGGTTAATTCATCATTGGACAGCACAGTTGAATGATTATAGATGAGTTGAATAATTTTATGCGTGAATGTTGTGATGTGTATTTCACAGTCATGATTGAAGGCTTTTGATTCATTCAATGATACAACTGTATGTACATGAGCAGATAATAACAAATGAGATATATTCATCCATTTACAGTCAGCAATTTCCTAAAGAAAGACAAAAAGATATAATATACACATTGAATCATAGGAATTATTAAAAAGACAGTTGCAGTGAAGAAAATTTTCTTTACGACGAAGTCATCATCAACTACGCGAGGCTGTGCATATTCGTGTACTTATAGAGTAAATGGGTGAGAAAGTTCCAGAATTATTTTCGGTCGGTCAAAGGTCAAATTAACAAAATTACAAAGCGTAATAAACAGGAAGGTCCGATAAAAAGAGCATAGTACGATCATAATTGCTGAGAAACTTACACTCGTTTACTCTTTTTCCTGAAGGATTCGGAAAAATATGCACTGAGAAGTCAATTGACAAAGAATTGTGAAATCTTCAAAAGAATGGTTACTGAACAAAGAATACTCTTTTCGATAACCCCTTCATCATCAGGCTTTACAGTTATATATCCATCCATAATAGTGAATGAATGAATTAGTGTCATGAACAACATTAATGTTGTTTAAATAACATCGAATCAATAATAATGTTAATGGATTACAGTTCGACAGCATCAACATAAAATAAGCTGAATGTCAGAAGAATTAGGAAAGATAATATTACAAATTCATGAATTTTTAGTCTCTACTGAAGACCGGCCAGGGTAGTAATAGGGGCTAGCTGAGCACTGGTTGTTTGAGGCGAATTGCAATAGCCTCTGCTGATTGGAGCATGCGATACTTCGATGTTTTTGGCAATTTATTTGGCACCCGGTAGATGATAGAGAAGGATTCTGTACTATAGAGCGAGGAGAATATGCTCTATAGAGAAATTAGAGGAAGAATTTATGTTTCTCGAAAAATGTTGAAAAGCAACAGTCACCCTCAAAGGTTCATTAACAAGTACGGAAGATGTGAAGTCTCAAATGTCAAACAAATCACAGTCGAGAAAAAGCCCATCTATATTCAACTTGATTATAAAGGTGAAAACGTTACAGCAATGATCAACAGAAGGCTGAGCACATCATTAACCATAGCCTATCCTGCAGCAAGGCTCGTTACCGTCTATCGAACAAATTGCTCTTTGATGCAATCAAAAATCGATAAATATCCTTCTCATGTTGACTCCAATTGTATATACAAATTTACATGTATCTGCGGGAGCAGTTACATTGGGAGAACAGAAAGAAAGACATATCTACGATTTTCTGAACATGTACCAAAAAGCCCACATCTAAAGGGAATAAATGCTTTAAACAGTGCCATCGCCAGGCATCTCCTTGACACGGGTCATGAGGTGGACGTCGCTAGATCGTTCAAAATAATCAATAGGCAAAAGAGCTCAATTCTCCTCAAGTTTGCCGAAGCGATCTCCATCAAGCGCCTGAAACCTGATTTGTGCGTTCAGAAAGAAGCAGTTATCAGTTTTTCTTTGCCCTGGTAACTGGAAGATTCCATTGCGTATGATCATTGTTGTTCAGAATAGTTTTTAATATTATATATACATATATATTATTATTGTATGCATATATTGATTGATTTTTTTTAGAAATGAACTCTGTGCAAGTATGTTAAAATTGTTTCTGTGGATATATTTAATAATGACTTTGGCCTGTAAGCAGCTGATGAGAAGCCAACGAAATAAACAATGATGGTACCATTTTATTCTACACAAACCATTGTTGTTCTTGCTTTATTCAAATTCATTAAGGGGAATAAATGTATAAATAAATAGTTTAAAGTTAACCAACATTTTGATTGGACACTATGTGGTAAAGTAACTGGTGTCATGAGTTTAATGCTTCGTTTTTTGTAGACTGAATCGCATCACAGTCAAGTTTGCAATGTGGTCAACACATGCTAGATGACTGGTTATCACTGACAACGTCCCGGAATACAACAATGGGTGACTCGGACGTGAGAAACTTAGAAGGGAGATAAGTTCCTTCCTGACTGATGAGTGCCAACAGCAAACACGAAACCTAGCTCAGGTATAGAGCTTCTTGTTGATTGCCTTCAACCAAATAACAACAGTGACCAACATTATTTGATTTTAGGTCAGCTAAGCGTTTCCCGTTGATTGATTCTCGTGGCCTTTGTGGATAATCTTTTAGTGTTTGAAACTATGACTATTGGGTTCGAGCCTTTCGGAATGCAGATGACGAGTCCCAAAATAGGATGAAATACTAGTTAGGCTGGGCATCCACTGCTAGTCACAATCCACCAATTTACTTCAACTTAAATGATCAGACATCGTCGGGATATCTGCATAAGGAGCCGATATGTCAACTTGAGGTCGAGCACTTCGGTCAAACGAATCAACGGAAAAGTCCCAATTGAATTAAATAAACTTTATACATCTTGAATGTAAGAGTTTATCAATCATGATGATTGACCCTGATAAATAATCCGATCTGGAAGGAAAGCTGAGCCATTTCAATGTATACAGTTGCATAGATTAAAACTATTTAAAGGTAAAATAGTTGGGTGTAGGAAAGACATTCGGTGAAACAACACCAAACATGTGTAATTGAAATGGCGCAATGCTTATGCCTGATACACAGTAAAATGCAATAAAAAAAACAACAGGGGGTAGAATTACATAAAGCAAGTTATCAGATTGCGTGAATGCATAGATATGATTACGAGTAGTAGCAACTAATAGCTTCGATTGGACACCAGCTAGTAACTAGTTTCTTCAAGATTGCAGATACGCCTTGCTGAGGAGTGCTGACTAGCACAAAAACTAGTCCCCCGAGGCTTCCTGCTGATCGTCTTCAACTATCTACTAGCAATAAATAGCGCTGGAAACCTCATCCAGTCATATTAATACTATATCACCGTGTGTCATATCAGATAAACTTACTTGATTTACTCTCATGAATATATGTGTTTAGATTTTGTCTATCAGAAGTTATTTTATTGTGGTGAATATAACTACTTAAATAAGTAGTATCCGATATGTGTACATTGAGTCTTTTTACCAAACTGTACTTAAACTGGGAGCTAGTGGATACTGATTCAGTGGTATCACACAACCTATTACTACTTTATATTGTTCCCTCTTAATCTTTCTTGGGCTAATCAGAGAGACTGTGTTACACTGTGAAGGGCACTAAAATCTGTCAATAGGTCGGGTGGGGGTGTCGCAAAATCCACTCGTTAGTACTACTGTTGTAGAAAGAAACATGGACTCATTCAAGGAATCAGAGAATATTTTTGATTTTATTTAAAACACAAAAACTGGTACAATATGAGCACAAAGAAGTTGTGCTGACTGACTAACTGGTTTCAATATAGAACGCTGCACAGATGTGCACCATTTTGAGCTGACCGAAATCCCTCCATGTAGCACACAAAGCAAGAGAAGAGAGTAAAGAGAGATTCAAAGGAGAGAGAGAGAGACAGTAAACAGAAGTGTGAGTGACGGGAAAAGAATAGTAATAGGGCAGAACAACAATAGAGTTTTATTGGATATGACGGGCAAATCACAAACAAGTGAGAACATGTGCGCCAGCCATTGACAACGAGGATTTTTAGGCAACCATATCACCACTAACTGTCTCCAGACTTCATTGGTTCTTACCATCCTGAGGATCAAAACCAGTCAATCAGACCAGTCTACACCTCCCTACTGTTCGGAATAAAGCTATTATTATTATTACACTTAACGTGGGTGAACTGTATGTTCACTACTATACCTAGAGCTTTGCTTAGTCCTTAGAAGACTGTATTTTTTTGTGAGTATCTTCACCTAAAATAATGATTTAATATCATCTGTGTACTCTACTCTAGGTCAGTATAATTTTATCTTTCTAGTAAGCTAATCTTCAATCTGTGTTATTCAAGATCATATATAGAATCATGTATAATAAGAAGTTGAAATAATCATATAATTAACTTTAGAAGATATACATTTAATATCTTAGTTTCAGTTTAATAAATCTGATAAGTTGAAAAATGTTCTTTTAGCATTTCTTATAAATGTTCCCTCGGTGTACTTTTTTAGAACAAATTTGAACTTTTATGAATAAATATGTGCAATTGTATTGTGTGCAGTATTCAATGTATGGCTTCAACTAATACCAATCATTGAAGATGAAGTGAAGGTACATGTACAGATGACGAATCCAAAATAGGACGAAACACGTGTCCTGGATTCTACTGTTGGCCATTACCAACTGAAGAACAACTAGACTATTGTGCTGTCTCCATTGAATTGCTTGCTTCCGATAGCATCACTATCGTGCGGGTGATTCTGAGGTCTGGTAGCGTGTGGTATGTTGGACACAGTGAAGGACACACACTATTCATCGAGTGTTATCACCTGGAAACACCGGTTTCAGTGGTTTGGACATATGCTACGAATATCATCCCATCGCATCCTCTATTCATTACCTCTGAGACTGGTTGGAAACAGAAGGGAGGCGGTTAGCCTATGACGTCGAACTGTGGGATGAAGGATATTTGTGTTTTTAGGTTAGCGTCATCAATTGATACATCACGACTCCCTGGTGTGGGGTCCGAGAGATACTTCGTATCGGTGACTAGAAATGTTATCAGATGCTGTGGCCAAGAATCACCATCAATGACGATTATACTACAATTCCCTACTTTCTTCCCTATCTGAAAGTAAAATGAAGTGTGAAGAATGTTCAGTGATCTTGGCAGGTATATTTGTTCGCTTGTTTTCTGGTTGACAACCCTCATTTATTATCAGCTTACTAATGTTGCGTGGCGCATCCTCTTGGTGTCTATATTGTACCAAGTTTGTGTTTTAAATAAATAAATAAAATAACAGCAAGGTATCAATATTATCATTTCCTTTAATTCCTAGAGGAACATAGGGCTTCAGCCCCACACGTCTCCATTGCGTTCGGTTCTCTGCTAGAGTTTTCACCTGGCTCCAAGTCTGCCCACATGCTTTCATCTCCTCTTCACATGACCTCCTCCATGTCACCCTCGCTCTGACGACCGACTCGCCGCTTCCCATTCGGGTTACACTCGAGCCATGGCTTGTCTAGTGATGTCACTTGATGGCTTCCTTAGAGTATGGCCAATCCATCTCCATTTCTTCCGGCATATTTGTTGCACAATCGGTTTCTGGTTGGTTCGCTCATTGCCAGAGATCTCTGTTGCTGATGTTTTCTGACCGGCCATCTCATCTTGAGCATGGAGCGAAGACAACTGTTAATGAAGGTCTGTAGTTTGTTTGAGATGCTCTTTATGACGCGCAGTGCAAGTCTCTGATCCGTATAGTAGCACTGACTGACTTCACATTGGAGTTAAAAATCGGGATCTTATTTTTGATGCTGAGTGCTGTTGATCTCCACACAGACTTGAGAGTAATGAAAGCTTATCTTGCTTTCCCGATCCTAACAGCAAGGTAAATATCGAGAATTCGTAAAAATTACAATATAAGAGGCAATTGAATTCTGTCCCAGTGACTGACCGACTAACTGGTTTCAACATAGAATGCCGCACAGCTGTGCACCAGTTCAACTTTCCACACTACCCTCCATGTAGCATATACAACATAAGAGAAGAGAGTAATGAGAGATTCAACAAAAGAAAGATAATAAACAGAAGTGTGAGTGAGGCAAAAAGAATAATAATAATATGGAAGAACAATAGAATTTTATTGGATATTATAAATCACAGAGTGGATGCATCTGCGACAGCCACTGAAAACGATCACTTTGAGCTGTATCACCGATTGTCTCCAGGCGTCATTGGTTCCTACCATCTCGAGGATCCCAACCAACCACAAAGTCTACACCTTCCTACGTGGCTGGCTTAAACTAACTGTTGTGGATTTGATTGACTGATGAAGCCGTGTTCTGGTTTGACTATCACTGGCTTCCTCTTTTCCAACTTAATCCTATGTCAGCTAACATTGCCAGTTGTCGAGGAAGGTGATCGATGGCTAGGGATGTATGCATAACACATGTCCTAACCATCTCAATCGATGCAGCTGCTCCACAACCTCGTCGACTGAATTTCCCTCCCACCTACCTAGTAATCGACCGATACCTCACCTCAATACTACTCACCCTATTATACCATCTAACACCAGAGATAGAACGCAGACTGCTGTGATCAAACACAGCTAACTAGGCTTTTCATGTCTTCCATATTCAACAGCCATGTTCCACTCACAGCTAGCCATAAAGGAGGACAGAACGAACTGCTGCTGCTGCTATGCAGCACACACGTCCTTTGCTCGACAGCAAGTCGGATATCACGTCTGCTAACTAACTAAGCAAGAAATGGAGTAAGTTAACAGGGAAATGCCAAACGAGCCTTCTGTATCTTTACTGAGATCTCGTTAGCAGTCAACTCGCTGGGCTGACTGATGCAACTTCCCAAATAAGTGAAGTGGTGAACACGCTCCACCAACCGCTTCACTCCTTATTTCTAAGCTAGAAGTGAGTTAATGTAGTCTAGTCCAGTCGTGTAGCATCATCATACATTTGACAAGGAGCACGCGAATTGCATGCCAAATATTAGAACATTTCTGCTCTTCTGAAGGTGTTCAAAAGGGTCTGCTGTATTTCTCTGGATGGTTAACACACTCGCCTAGTCACTTGAAAGACCTGGGGATTCGATCCTCGTTTTTGGGGGTCATAGATGCATCCTGGTGAATTATCAGTTCTCTAACGATACTCTCTAACAGCCATATAGATAACATTGTTGAAATTCCCCCCCCCCAATAACTGACATTCCAATAATATATAAGAATTAAATAAAACTAATTCAATTAAATGAATGAATGAACAACTTACATAAGAGCAACTTTTAATTGTAGGTTTCGAAACACCATTGGGTAATTGAAGTCGACAAGTAAACAATAAATCAGATAAACCAAATGAACCAGGAAAATCATGTTGTTGCCTGAAAGAGATAACTCCACTAAAATTTGTCTGGATTCCACATTCTTCATAGACTTCTCTCATTGCTGCTTCAGCTGTAATGCAATAAAAAGGAAATTAATAGAAACGCGTTTGGTAAAACGTTTAACAAACCAATCAAGACCCTATCAGCCAAAGAATATGCAGAAAGAAATGGAGATTGATTGTACACACGTTGATAAAACCTCCGAGTGACGAGTAATAATATAATGTAAGTGGACTATATATTGAAAATATACGCATCATACGATTCAGTTTTAATCATACAGAGGTGACACATATGTATTCACGTCATACATTTACTAATGGAATGAACCCTAAGTGACTACAACGGCTCAAGGTTTGACTTGTTACCACCATGGAATAATCTCGTCGACTTAGAATATCCAAATGACATATTCCATCTAGGTGACGATGCAGACATAATGCAGAGTCTTCTGAACACCTTGAGGTGAGCAGCAATCTGACAATGTTTGGAATGAGATTCACTTACCTTGTCAAATGTATGATGGTGCTACACGACTGGACTGGACTACACTGACTTCTAGCTGGCTTAAAGATAGGGAGTGGAGTGGTTAGTGGAGCGTGTTGACCACTTCACTTATTTGGGAAGTTGCATCAGCCAGCCCTACGCGTTGATCGGTGACGAAATCTCAGCACGAATACAAAAGGCTCGTTTGACATTTCCCTGCTAACTTACGCCATCTCTGGCCTAGTTAGTAGACGTGATATCCGGCTGGCTGTCGACCAAAGGACGTGTGCGCTGCATAGCAGCGGCAGCAGCAGTTCGCTCTGTCCTCCTTTATGGCTAACTGTGAGCAAAGCATGGCCATTGAATATGGAAGACATGAAAGCCTAGTTAGCTGTGTTTGATCACAGCTGTCTGGGTTCTATCTCTCGTGTTAGATAGTATAATTGGCTAAGTAATATTGAGGTGGTAAGGCGTCGAATGTTAGGTAAGGAAAGAAATCGACGAGGATGTGAAGTTACATCGACTAAGACAATTAGAACGTGTGTTAAGCATGCATACTTAGCCATCGCCTTCCTCGACAACAGGCAATGTTAACCGACATTTGATGGATCAGGTTGGAAAAGAGACAGTGGTGATCAAATCAAAACATAACTTCATCAGTCAATGAAATCCATGACAGCTAGTTTAAGCCAACCAGTCAGCCACGTAGGGAAGTGTAGACTGTCTAGCTGACCGGTTGGGGTCCTCGTGATGATGGTAAGAACCAATGTAGGATGGAGACAATTGATGATATGGTTGGCTCGAAATCCTCGTTGTCAATAGCTGGCGGAGATGTATTCACGCTTTGTGATTTTCCAGTCATATCCAATAAAACTCTATTGCTGTTCTCCGTTATTGCTATTGTTTTAACTTCACCCACACTTCTGTTTACTATCTCTCTCTTTCTCTGTTTTGAATCTCTCTTTACTCTCTTCTTTTGCGTTGTGTGTGCTACAAGGAGGGAGTGTAGCAACTGGAACTGGTGCACATCTGTGCAGCGTTATATGTTGAAACCAATCAGTCAGTGCAGTCATCCAACATGTCTGTTCACTTGATTATATTAAATATAATATGGGATGAATGTTATCCATGCAAACTGACGACTTACCAATATTCTCTCCTGGATTCAACAAACCAGTAGGAAATTTCCAACCAGTGAACTAAATAGATAAGAAAAATATCACTGAAATCCACATAAAACCAACACTTACCAAAGAACCACCTTTTTCACGAACCATTAATACTTCAGAATTATCTGAATTGGTTAATACACCTGAAATAGAAATTATAAAGTGTGATTAAAAACTGATATAATTGTGTGTATTAAGCCGAAATGCATAAAACACGCGAAAGGCACTACAGTTATGGCACTTATACAACCTGTAGTTGTCTCATTCAATTTAGATTTTTCTTTCCCGTCGATTGACTGGACCAAAGTGCTCCCGTCTCACGTTGATATGTCGGCTCCTTGTGCAGATGCTTCGAAGATGGTCTGGTTATGTAACTTGAAGTCAGTTGGTGGATGGTGACTAAACTGAATTAAGTAATAATTAATAAGACCTGTTCTACAAGAGGTGGCTCTTGTGGATAACGCTTTAGCGTTCGAAACTACAGGCCCTGGGTTCGAGCCTAGGTGGGAACATCATCACTGACTTATTGGAGAATGCAGGTACGGTACATCCAGCTAGCTGCCAAGTTCCAAGTAAGACGAAATGCGCATACTGGATTCCGCTGCTAATCATCATCCACCTACTGTGGTTATTTCACTTTATACATTTCTGTTAATAATTTGGGGGACATTATCTACCAAAAACAGTTTCCCAGTGTATATTTTTATTACTCTTATTTGAAACAATTAGTTCCTTTTGAGAATTTCGACACGACAGGAAAGAGGCATAATTTATCTGAAGCATATATATAATGTGTATTTAGGCAACACACATAGGGATTTATACGAAAATAATAGTGATGGAGAAGATTTGTAGCTCAGATGGATGATTTTGATGTAGTTGTGTTATCTGAGCTGGATGGTTTATTTGCGAAGCATACATTGACTACACACAAAAACAACCAATCACGTTCAAGGTCAGGTCATCAGGAGAGATGACTAATAAACTCGTGGAGAAATGTAAAAGCTCACTTCAACAAACTGAAGTATGCTCTGAAGATGTTGTCTAGTTGGGGACAATGGAAGCTTCGCAAATAAACCATCCAGCTAGCTCAGAGAACACTCTTACAGCGAAAATAATAGTGTTAGGAAGTGAAACAATGGATCTAGGTCAAGTTTTAAAGGGATATATTAAAGATCAAAATAGCAGTGCAGATCAATAGATTAAAACAGTGAGATAATAAATAGTACACATACTATGGTTTCAAAATGAAATTTACCTGCGAAGATTTAATGTGATGACAAAATTACCTTTGAACACATAAAAGTGATTTAAACTTCATTGCTGCTAGAGTTTCCACACACTTTAGGATACGCATTCCCATATTAGATAAGTTTATTTCAAATATCACACAGTAATGAAAATCAATTGATATGATTTGGAGCAATAATTTGTGCTCGAAACATCATCCAGTAATTATTACTACATCACTATGTAGTATTTGAAAAAAACTTATCTGATACTGAATTTGGATAGTGTTTTTAGAAGACAGAGATTACCTGAAAAAGTAATGCGATGTATTTGTGCAATACATTTCGAACAACAATCTGACCCCTAACACATTTACTTGTCAATTCAGTTTATGTGAAAAATGAAGGCCAATTAAAGTACACAAAGTGACAAAAAGGATTTAAGAATGTGGAATTGCATTCTACCACAGTACAGCAACAGCAACAACAACAGACATCAATCAGCATAAATGGGAGGAGTCTGAAAGAAACAACCTCTTTTACCTACCTGCGAAGCATCGTTTCAACTACAGGCGGACGGAACTGAGGAGGATATCAAAGCAGCGAGGATCGGGAAAGCAAGGCAAGCTTTCATTACTCACAAGTCTGTGTGGAGGTCAACATCACTCAGCATCAAAAATAAGGTCCGGATTTTCAACTCCAATGTGAAGTCAGTGCTACTATACGGATCAGAGACGTGGCGCGTCATTAGAGCACCTCAAACAAACTACAGACCTTCATCAACAGCTGTCTTCTCTCAATACTACTCAAGATGAGATGGCCGGCCAGAAAAGATCAGCAACCAACCAGGAACCGATTGTGCAACAAATAAGCAGGAAGAAATGGAGGTGGATTAGCCATACTCTGAGAAAATAAACTATCATCAAGTGACATCACACGCCAGGCCATCGCTCGAGTGTAACCCGAATGGGAAGCGGCAAGTTCGTCGTCAGTGCGACAGTTACTTGGAGGAGGATGTGATATGAAGAGGAGATGAAAGCATGTGGAAAGACGTAAAGGTGATGAAAACGTTGACAGAGAACCGAACGCAATGGAGACGTGCGGCCGAAGCTCCATGTTCCTCTAGGAACTAAAGGAAACAATAATAATATAATAATAATTCTACCATAGTGCCCAAGTTCTACACTTACTTTAGGATACGCACCCAACATGTTTTACACACAGGTGTAAGAGACACAGAAACACCAACATCATGCCCTGTGTCTATAATGCGTTTAACCATGGTATAGCTGGGTTTTCTGTCTTCACCGTTAATATCCTTTTATTCCTCTATGTTCCAAGTGGAACATATAACTTCAAGCTTCGAAATTTCAGCTTCGTTTTCTTCCGGGTTACCAGTCCCACGCCCAACCTTAATACTGGATAGTAAACAATGTGAGATTTTTGTGTGCGTCAACCTGGAATTGAACTCGAACCACACGAGTGATTGGCAAGCAATCTACCGCTGAATCATCGACGCATCATCAATAGGTCCGGGAAATTCAATTTGCTTCTTAATCTTTACACTACTTATTGATACTAAGTAGTGCATGTGAAAACGTCATAACAGCCTTATTGTAGACACAGCAGAGACCACCGAAAATACCAATTGAGTGATGAAGAAAATAAAAGACAATTCAACGGAGAAAATCTTCTTTATCGACGAAGTCATCTTATCCAGATCACTGAAGAAAGCCTTCTCAAAGGCTCAGCTACGAATCAATTTCTACAACCGATAAGTGATCAATGGATGTGTGAAGGATAAACTACCACCTTCGGCTACTTCAGTGTGTGTTAATAAATTCACCTGCTTCTGCTGAGCTGGTTAAGTAGGCCGCACACTTTCTAAACGCATTTCTGAACATTATCCAGCATGGTCAGCAAAAGAACAATGCAAGACAGTTACTAACTCAATTCTCGAGGACTTGGTAAACTCAAGCCACGCAGCTCCACACCAGAGTCGTCTTTCAAGATTATCTACAAGGTGAGACCAAATGGTACTAAGGGTGTCAGGTGTCGGTATTTGCGTATAGCGAAGGCATTGGTAATTCGTCAATACAATCTCAAACTCTGTATACAGATTGATGTTAACGAGGCTTTCAAAGTCATTTACCGCGCATACCAACAAATCTTAACTTCGCCTTGATTTCGTTTACTAAATGTTGCTGAGGCTGTTGGGAACCACATTAAGAAGCTTAATTTATGTGTCCAAAAGAAGCTGGTTCAGGTATTGTCCTTACCTTGACAATCTAGGTTCGAAAGATCCTCAATCTTCGTAGAAATTTCCCTTAATAACTAATTCACTACTACCACTTTCACATGTTCCTTTTGTACGCTTTCTCACCTTCTCCACTCTTGTTAAATTGACACTCAAATGCATTTCTTCTCACTCAATAATAATTTTAACCTTATCCAATTTCTAACGTTTTCTTCCTTTGTGCTGTTGAGTACTCCATAATTTATAACTTTTATTTTTACTTTTGAAGCTACTTCTGAGTAATTACATCAATTATATCACCCAGCTCCCCTATTACTTAATAATAGACTACTATACATTTTTGGTAAATATAAATACGACATAGTACAGAATTTTCAGGCTACTAAAAATTGCAACATATCTACTCTCTATAGAGGATCTTCAAGTAGAATAGTATTCGGAATTACATCGTGTGCCTCTGTGTTATTCTATCTGAAGGAATATCCAAGTTTCTATGATATTTTTTCCTCATTTCTGTTGAGAAGTGCTTAGTATTACAGCACACTAAGACTGTGCGAGTTCGTATAGCAATCGAAAAACACGGTCAGATAATTAAAACAATAAGAAATAGAGAAAAGTTTGTACATTATACCGGATGGAAATTTAGGCAGTCCAATTATTTAAGTAGGCCACCAGATTATCATACGAAATATCTGCACTGATGGTTCAGTAGCAGAATGCTCGCCAACTATGTGAGCTAGTTTTGATTCCCTGCTGACGCACTCTTAAACCTTGCCTAGTCGGTAATAAGTCCAGTAAAGAGGTAAGGTTGGGTGTGTGGCTACCAACCTCACCCCGTAATAGAAACAACATTACCAGCTCAAATCTGGAGTCCTATGTTCCACTTAGAAAAAAAGGAATGAAAAAAAGACACCTAAAGGACTGATGTTCTTTAGTTTTAATAGTTGTTGTTGGTATTCACTGTCTCAGAGCCATAACTTCACACAAATCCTGAGTTATGGGTTCTAAGAGTCACTCAAGCATATGCTTGGTTTCGTATTTTGAAAGACAAGTTAGCCATTTCGGCTTCAGATTTTGAATAAAAGTCCACGCATAGGGTAATTGGCATTTAGGAACACGATTATTATCATCACTATTTACAAGGAAGGCATACGAACAAGTTAATTACATCATTGTAAGATTATACGACAACACAGTTAACAGGAAAGAACAGGATAATTATACCAAGACTTAGATTAAGCCTGATCAAGCAATGTAGCTTCAGTACATGTTTACGGGATACTAAGAACCAATGGCATATGAATGTTGATGATATGACTTAAAAATGTGCTCAATGGCGCAGATGCATTCATTATTTCCCAGATTCATCGAAATTTTCATATTTACCTGCTCAAGGTAGTTATTTTGAATATTCTCTATTTCTCTACCTTTATGTAATATATGGAGTGCGGTAAAGTGAAGTGGTGCACTTCTGTGCAAAGTACTACGTTGAAACTCTGTCAGTCAGTCAACCAGCCAGTCAATCAGTCAGACTACATTGAAATCGAAATACGTATAACTAATGACCTAGGGTCAGGAATCTAAATTCAACTGTAGCTGCATAACATTTTCTTAATAAGGAACGTAGAATATAACTGTATTGAAAAATATTATATATAAAATAAAATGATAAGGAAAGCTTTGTGTTTATCAAAGTCTGCGGGCAGTTATTACTTCCCTGTCCACACTGTGGAAGTTGATCTCTTCTTGAAGTACCTGCAACAGTAGGAGCATTCTCGTTGCACGACTCTATAGAGCCCAGGGGACACCTGCTTGGGACAAACCACACAAAGCCTGTTTGAAGTGGTTTGTGTCTTTATTAAGATTTTACCGCCTGTTATAAACCACGGCAAGTTAAGTCGGGATGTACAATTTTCAGCGTCGACCGTCTTTTTAAAACCTCCTTCTCATAGCTGAGGCAGAATAGCTGGGTTGGTAGTCATTTGGAGGAAATACCTTACTGTTGTTACATCCCTATTCGTCAGCTGCTCCCAGCATAAATGACCTTGCTCATCGCATCAATGTGATAGGCAAGTTTGACAATCTCGTCTAGGTAGAAGATATTGGTTGATTAATTACTGGTGTCATCATAAGTAGTAGGTTCGCTCAAAATGTTACCAAAATCAAAAAACTTATCATTGTGTAACATAGTCATAATAAATTGTTTTAGATATAGTTCCACCAAGATATTTACTGAAAACGGTGATGTATTTATAATCAAAGAGGGCAAACGAACTTACCAGCCACTCCTACTTGATGTGAAGCATAATTAGGCAGTCGACTTTCTCCTTCACCCAACCAACGAACTAGAGTTGCTTCTGAATCGCAGGCATGGTGAAATTTTAAACCCAAACCAAGCGGGCATGGTTTACACAGAGTAGGCACAAGTTCACAGTGTTCTGATTTCAAAGTTACCCATATAGCTTTAAAACCCACAGGATCGTTAATTACATCACTGATATATTCTAAAGAAGATAAATTTTGTAAGGATATGTAGAAATTAACAAGAACAAACACGAACGAATAACATTATTGCAGTCATTATTTTCATAAGAAATAATATTCAAATGAATTCCATTGAAACGATCAATTCTTTTGGAGATTTCAGTTGTATTATTCAGAAACCGGACACATTGAAAACTCGGTAATCGTGAATAAAGACGCAACAACAACATGTGTAGCTAAATGAACTAGTTGTGTTGATGTATATATACAATATCCATATAAATCAACAAGAACTTTTTTCAGTGAGACATTGCCTAGAAAACAGAAAATATAAGATGAAGTTAGTTAAATTATAGTAAAAATACTTTTACACTTTCAAAATAAGTATTTTTATATTAAACGCTATCATAACTTCATAAATTCTACGATTTCTTGTTATGTACTGATGACCAATCAATGTCACATTACGTCACTACGTTGATCTCTTTACACGGCACTGATAAACAGTCAGGAATTTCAGTAGTGGTAAAGAAGACACAAGCTAACAAGCGCCAGGTCAATCTTTTGTATGCATTGTGCAACTCCGTCAACAACCAGTGAATTGTTTTCGTCCTAGTATAATATATGGCTTTGGGTTGTTTTTTAATTCTCAATTCTTTTTTCAAGGGGTGGAGGTGCTAGTCTGTAACAAGCTTACTACTATCGGCTAGGCGAGATTTATCATGAGTGCTGCTAGTGAAATAACTGAGTGTCTTTAGCTGTCAGATCAAGACATTAACGTAGAACTTTACACAGAATTACGTTAAAGTTGCCATAAAATAAAAAGAAAAAAAGCAGTAAAGCAGTACGACACTGGATAGACGATTCGAGAAGCACAGGAATAATTCAATGGATGAAAAACTTTCTATAGCCACCAGTTATAACATCTTTGAGATTCCTAATTTGTTTTTAAGTAATGTGTACCACTTTATAACAGATTGAAGTATTTCTATAAATTGAGAGATTTGAAATCTCTAAGGAACTTCAATTAGCGTGGTTTTCGTTGCATAAGATCTCCTTACTAGAAGCACCAATGCGGGCTTTACATCTTAAGTATGAAATAAAAGAAATTTTGTATGCCATCATCGACTGTAGCCAAAATGAGTATCGTGTATGTTGTCACAGCAATTATTCCACAGCAGTATGGCAATTACAAAACTATAGTATAAGACGAGTTTCAAAACTTCGGTTTCAAGCTTGTTATAATGCCTGGATTTCTCTATATGTAAGGAGTCACCACTTAAAGACCTCGAACTATATGCCAGAAATGCAATTATATCTCAAATTTTAAGTATACTTGGGCTATATATATAGCGCCATCTAGCATTTCCTCCAGGCGCAATGCAGAACGTGGGACATTTACCCAAAGTCTGCCCCAAACATTCTGCATTACGCCCAAAGTTAAGGCTAGTTAGGAATACTTTGCTGAATCATAATGATTCTGAGGGGATATATTTGCAGCAAAAGTACATTCACTTTGAGTGGTCAACGATTATCTCTTCCCACTGGACTCAGAGTGTGTTATCTATAGATACCACGTACGTGGTATGAATACTGTAAAGTATACAGTATATATATGGAATCGACTTCGGTGGGACTGCAGAATGTTCAGAGCAAACTGCGGATCATTGTTCCACGTTCTGAAATGCGAATAAAGAAAGTGCTAGCTAGGTATTTGCCTATTACATTTTTAATTTTTGCCATAGATCTGCAAGGTTTTGAAAGTAAATATCTCGCACTTCAAGCGAAAATTTACAACCTACATGTACCTGTCACCACTGTTTATTTTTCCGACCTCCCTAAAGTACATGCAACATCAAGTATAGTAATTCTTTGATTAGACTGTCTGCAACTTACAAAAAACAAAAGTAACGCACCTTTTGAAAGCACACTTTTTCGCCTCCTTGGGTTCAATATCCAATATCCTGATTACGAGCTAGTATAAACCAGTGATTTCTTTGAGCTCGCTTTTTGATTGTAAGGTAGAGGTTCCAGATCTTCGGTGAAATTATGCGTAGTAAATCCCGCTACTCGACTGCTTTAGCTCTGGTAGACTCCAAGAGGAGTGGTGCGAGGATTGGTCAAGATTGTGGTTTGTAGTCTGCAGTATGTTAGGACTCAGCTGCTGCCGTGAATGGAGTTTGACCTAACACCCGTTGGTCATTCGGTGTAGTCATAAAAGTAGAATAATAATAATAGGTTGTAGTGTAGATAATATAGGTTGAGATAAGTGAAATAATAAAGGTGAAATAATAAAGAAAGAAAAGAAAAGATAGAGTATTCGGTACAGTGGGAGAAGACAGGACGGGTCGAGGAGATTTAGCTTGTATGCTTATCCATTGACAACGTGGTTTCAAATTTTAAGAGGGTAAGCCATCGGGG